>SDVV010025315.1:0-12443 GCA_016164225.1 Gammarus roeselii | reverse complement strand
AGGTGCATATAAATGACTATAAATATACATAATTGGTCACGATTTATCCTTCTTCCAAATGTATGCGATGCACGCGTAGGCCTGTTAGGGGCTTAGAGCGTTGTTTGCAACAGTGCTCTAATTCCTCGACCGGGCTACTGCTCAGATTGGGAGCCCAGCGTTCGCGCTAAAATTATTTCCGCGCATGCGCACTATCGCCATTTCACTTCACCCCACAGTCATGGCCGGACACTGTCATAACCGCTACAAATCTTTCATCACATGTGCTTTCGTCCTAAACGATGTCTCAGCCCACACGCATTTGCCGCCACTTCAAAATCTGCCACTGTCATATCTGCCACTGTCTTTACACCTAGACAGGGGTACCAACCTACTGGTTATCACTTTAATGAAACTTCGATAAAAAAATACAAAAAACGGCAATACGTACCCTAAAAAAATACATATGTTTGCCCCGGGGGTAGAAATACGTACCTTTGCCCCGTGGGTTAGAAACACGTACCCTAGGTTAGGTTAGGTTGGTGGGAAAAGTTTCATTAAAGTGATAACCAGTAAAATGTTACGCCCTGTGGCTGATTCTGACGTGGTCTGAAACAGAGTTTAGGCAGAATGTCACTGGCAGATTTGACAGTGGTTGGTGTGGTATCGCTGTTAAAAAAAAGGTACCGTAGGTAGGTAGTCGGAACAACTTGTGACTGATTAGGCAGTCGACGGAGATGAAAGGGGCTGATCTGACGTTAGCTATGAAAAAATTGCCACCTGAATTTTTTTCCATTCGCTCTTTGGCCATTGTTTTGTGTCAGAGCCGTTCGACCTCAGTCTGTTCAAAACTAATCATATTATCTTGGCCGAGTTGTTATATCTTTGTTGTCACATGTTGCGAATTACATTAGATTACAGTGCCCACTGGTCGTATTAATTACAAAAACTGTCATTCGTCGATAAATAAGTTCGATAAAACCTGTGAGATATTATTTTTTGATCGATAATTGTAGCCATACTGTCCACTAATATTCAATTACGAGTCCTCCATATGCAGACACGGTCGCGAATATCGATGCGAATGTCAACTTGACTACATCCCAATCATTTAAAGTTGAATCTACTTAAATTTAACTGTCAAAGTGCTTGTTTTACAGCCTACATCAAGTAAATCTATCAAAGTGTTCAACTCAATTGACAACAGTCCGTGTTTTGCCAGAAGTTGGTGTCAATTTGCAGAATAATCGTTGAGCTCTGCACTGCAAGGATCAATTTTGAACGGGGATCAAAACCATTGATTTCTAACGCTAATCCCAAAGTGCTCTACCCTCTCATCTTCATTTCTTAAGTCGTCTAACGATTTGCTCTCATAAATTTAAAGAAATGTAGGTACAAATCATTCTCCCCATATCGGAAACACTGCCAGAAAAACTCGACAATATCGTGCGTACGCCTGAACAATATCGTTCTATAACAAAAAGCTAGCGGCATCCCTTCCTCACTCCATCGCACTGTCATCATCTCATCTGGCTCACTCAGGCAATAAAAAAAACAGGAGGGTGCTGAAAAAGATATGACCGACTATGAACGTAAAATTTATATTTATTTGATCCTATTTTCAATTTGCAATAAAAAAATATATATGTTTTATATATATATTTGTATGGCAAATGGAAAAAGTTTAGTTGTCAACCAATATATTATTTTAACATTTTCAACTCTCTAAAACAAATTACATAAACAATATATCAATTGTTACTATTAGTTCTCGAGAGTTTTTCCGTAAACTCTGTTCAGGATAGCCCGGTGGAGCAGTACTCCCATCCTTAACAAGCCTGCCCGATCAAGCGGCAATCCGGGCTAACGCAACACCTGGCAAGTATACTAGCCAGAATGACGGAGATAATTTGCTTAGTAAGATCAGATTAAGTTCTGTTATGTTGAATTTCGATGGGTAGGTTAAGCTAGACTGACATTGCTGTAAGTTTGCTCTGCGGTTCATTCGGCAGCTCTGACAGGCGATGGGATGAGTCTGTACTCTATGGTGAGTACGGAATTGATTATTATTGTGGGTAAGGAATTTATCATCAATGCTGTCACAGACGAGATCGTAAAATAACGAACTCGTTTCTTGTTCTAGGTTCTTTGCTCCAGGCCACTGTATTCTTAGGTCTCATCGCTCCTCAGATAACGTTGGCTAATATGAATCTAGATTTCGTATTAGTATGGAGAAAACATTTGTAACTTTGGAACTTTCGTTCTAGTCATGTTTATACAGTGCACCAGCATATTTTTCAACGATTATTCCTGAAGGTCTCGATTTTGAATTCGTAGGTTTTTAGGCATTTAGGTACTTTGATTAAATTATTTATTCAAATGAGCAACAAATCACCCAGCTTGGTCAACAAGTTCAACAAGTTGATAACAATGAAGGAACTACAAAATTCCATGTTATATGCGCTCCAGTTCTGACAAACGTATTTATTTATGTCAACGCAACGACACGAAATGCTTTGATGTGCTTCCATGATTCACTCAGAACCTTCGTCCAGGACCAGTTGGCCATCATTCTGGAACCGCCAGCATGTTTTGCATTATTCACATGTCGTTCTGTTGTAGGTATAGGATTGTCTCGCCGTCCTTCCGCTGCTGGGGAAGCAGTCTGCGACAGGACATCCTGGCCCATGTCGTTCGGTGTCTCGCTAAAGAGAAGGACAGGACGATGAATGAAAGATAATAGTATGTACCAAGCCAGCTTAGACGGGTACGCGAAACTGAATTTCTATATTGAGACAACATCATATATTATTAAGTGGCATCGGGTATTAATTCAGATCATCTGATTCTTAACGGATTCAATAGAACAGTCGGCTGTAATAAATTTATGTCTAATTAGTATTTTCCTATTTGCAAATTGAAGAAAGATTTTCAACGTTTTGCGGAAGCTCCCTTGCAGAACAAACAAGACACATTAGGGTAGGCTCTCCGCGTAAGGAAAGAAATCATATTTCCTCAATTGGCACGTTCTGAACTCGCCAGGCAATAATTCATTCATGCGACAAAATGTTGCAGCTGTAAGAAAGAACGTCAGTATTAACAAAAACCGCGTGCGTGGTGTTTGCGTAGGCATAATAACATATCATCTCCGTGCATTGCTTGGCATAAACTAATGCCTTCCTTGCCTTTGTTTGTGCTCTGTTACATCCTTGCAAAGACGTCAAGTACCACCTGGCAACTAATCTCGGTGCAAGTGGTTACCAGCGCAAACTGCGTAGCGGTGAGTATATTATAACAAATCATTACCGTTGTATACAAATAACCAATCTCTTGTGCTTTATCAACTCAGGCTACACGGCAATATTTTTCTGCAAGCAGGGGCTCGTTTTCAGCTGTAAAGTCCTTAGCTACCATGGATTAAGGCTGCACGAATAGTTGTGAGCAACTGTATCAATGCGCCACTGATTGGTATTGTGTACATTTGAAACCGGTCGACTTGTAAATGAGAACTTATTTAACACTCACAGAGATTTGAAGTCACGGGGCTTACATTCATTTATTTTTATAGTTCGTTAGCTTATGCGACTTTCTTCAGAGCACTTTTTGAAATGCAACCCACCGTTGTGAGCCTCTTGGGCTCTGCGCCACTACGTATTTTTTTAGCTGTAACAATGTATCTCAAAAGATACCGACCATATACGACACATCTTCATATCACGTATCTTCTAACATGTTTCCGTATGTCTCGCTCACTCATCCACCACCGCCACCCTCCCTTCATAATACACACGACTTGTTATGCGTATAGAAAACTATTCTTGATCGTTTCATTACGAATCAATTCATTTTTTAAATCCCAAAACATTTTTTTTTACGATTCCAAACACACTGCGCGCTACTCCAGCTTCAAATATATTCATCAGGTAGCACGTTGACCAAGATTAAAACATCCATTCTATTAATATTTCAAACGGCCACCTCGACCCCTAATCCATATTGTATAATTTCGAATCATAATCCAAAGCAATCTTTTGTATATTTTTAGTGTCATGATGGGGAGTGCGTTGTCGGACATCGTCTGTACAAGCAGTTTAATTCGAGATATGAGATCGACCTGTATTCATTTTTATATGCTGTCGGGAATGTTGGTCATTTTTGAATATGAATGAACTAATAGGGCGAGAATTCTTCGAATTCTTGCCCACAGCCTCAGCGGAGATACCCACCCATGTCTTTGACACGATATTTTACTATGAGATGATAACACTACCATAATGATTCCTCATTTGAATGAAATCGTGTACAACATACAAGTGTCATTCATTTTCATTTCATATTAACTTTGAAATTATACGGTAACTGATCAAAAATACAAAAGTTCTGATTGCTAAATCGTGTTTGATGAAGCCTAATATTCTCTGTTTTTCTGCCGATAAACAGAGAATATAAGAATAATCATTGTGAGCTCGACATCTTCATTATTCCAAGGAAGAACAGAATTACAACAGTCTTAACTATCGTCAGAGACAAGTCAATTGGACAGAGTAATGTTGTTAGTGCCATCAACACACGAAGCAGAAAGGGATCCCACTCCGCTGACCGAATTCCTAATTCCTGCTCCTGCCCTACAATTTTACCCCATTAATGAGGCGTTCTTTGTGCCGGTTTCGTGGCACGCGAGACCGAACACGGAACAACTGCAAGGAAATTCCGAGCGCTTGGCCAAGGGACGTGTCTGAACACTGCATTTTGTTAATGTTTTAAGAGTCGTCGCAGATACAAAATACATAAAATGAATTGGACCCAACCGTATTTTCCGTTATTTGATATAAATAATTTATTTTGACGGATGAAATGTAAATGAAACATTGCAACTGGAATTACAGTCGATATGTATAATCTTAAACCAAATATTGGATTCAATTATTAATCTATAATACAAGTCATTGCAGGTACTTGCACAATTTCACGTGGAAGCCAAATAGAACATTTTTTTTTTGCCTGTGTTTCTAGTATTAGTTAACGCATGGACATGTTTGGCGAGTGTGTAACGCCCTTGCGTAGTCACCGGCGGCGCGGACAAACTGAACCGGTCAAGATGAAATTCCTGACAGAATTATTGAAATGAATATTTATGATCGATGGAAAAAAATAACAGAATGATCGTGAATTGACGTAATCTCTTAGACTGTGTTTAATGACAAGACAAGCACTGTATATGGGACGTAAAAGCCGAAACATGCAGTTGTTGTTAGCTATACTTTTTAATAAATCCTAAAATCGCTTCATAGCCGATTGGATTTTGATTAGACAAATTCCGTCCACCGTTGAGTTATATTTATTTTATACATGGTTGGTTCAGAAACGTAACTGAAAATTTGCCTTTCCCGTCTCCCTCACCTAATTAGAAACGGGAAAAATTAAATTCAAGTAAATTCAACGTCATCTGGATGCTTATTAATTCAGTTCGATTGAGTAACCATTTCTATTGAAACGCGCGGTATCATAGCTATTGATCTTCTTTTCTTGGAAAGATATGGTTCTATTCATTTGCATTCCGATCAATTCTAAAATAAATTAATGAATTGGAAGCCATCCTTTTTTTAAACGTGCAGGATATCCGTGCCGAAGCCAATCAATTCACTGACCCGGGAGACTTGGATTGACCAGGAGAATTTGGGGGGACCCATTTGGGCCCTTTGGGACACACATGAGCCCCTTTGAAACCCCCTAGAGAAACTTTGGGACCCGCTTGAGGCCCCTCTGAACCCTGGGACCTCTGCTTCCCTCTCCCCACGCTGTAAAACCCACACACAGAAAAATGTATATATGTGAAATGCTTGAGTCGAACAATTAATTATTACAGTCCGCGGATTGCTGGCACAGAGGGCGAGGGTCGCGTCGAGGCTGGTCGAGGTGCGTCGAGATCAGTCGAAACATGTTGAGGCGAGTCGAGTGTGTCGCGACAAACCAAGACTTGCCGAAATGATTCGAGACAAGTCGACATGAGCTGGACGAAGGGTATCGGGGGACCTGGGGAGCTCGGGAAAACCCGGGGACTTGGGTTACTCTCCGGGATTCGTCGGGCTTTTTTGGGACCCAAGGGACCTATGCCCCCCCACCACCCTATCCCCTTAAACAATAAGTGCGAAATCAATAATCTGAGCAGTTTTTCTGCCAATGACGAACCGCCCCTTGTTTTGTTCTTCATGGTCCACAATTTTGTCATGTATAATAACGCTTGTCTATTTGTGCGGGAGTTCCTGTTTGTGTCTTTGTGAATGGGTGTTTTTTCTTCAGTCTGTGCTCGTTCGCGCGTGCACGGACCATATGCAGTTTCTGGGGTGAACCTGGACTGCGTAACTATAAAACCTTGTGGCGCGTAGCGGTTGGAGTTGATCTAATTCGTGAAGCCATAGACCATGTACCAATTTCGACGACACTATCTGTGCGCACTGGCGCGCGTGCATATTACTCTTGGAGTTCTGAGCGGTTGAAGGTGAGGATTCGTTTCGTCTGAGTCTTAATCTCACATGAATAAATAAATTGTACCTTTACTAAACTAGGCCGCGTAGCTGTAAACATTGTGTTGCGTTGCTGTCGGAGCTGGCTTTGTCCGTGTAGCCGTGAACCTTGTATCAGACTAAACGATGATACCTTTGCACACTAGCGTGCGTACATATTACTCTTGAAGTTCTAAATGTTTGGGGGCGAGGTTTCGTTTCGTCTGAGTCTTACCTGAATAAATGCAATGAACTATAATCGACCTAGACCGCATAGCGTTCTAGGTCGTGTTGCGTTTCTGTCGGAGCTGACTTTGTCCGTGTAGCCGTAAACTTTGTACCAGTTTCGACGATGCTACCTGTACGCACTAGCTTGCGTACATATTACTCATGAAGTTCTAAATTATTGGGAGCGGAGATACGTTTTGTCTAAGCGTTTTTCTTCTGCGCACCAGCGTGCGTCCTACATTGCTAATTTTTTCTAACTTAAACAGCGTTGTTTTTCTCGCACACTGAGGCGTGCGAGCCTACTGGAATCCATGATCACCGAACCTTACGGGGGAGTCTATTATGACTTGCGTTGAGGCTCTGGTGGGAACGAGAATCAAATCAAATCAAATCAAAAATTCTACGTACATTATGAAATAAAATACCTACACGTAATTTGTTTTTTTTAGTGCATATTAACGTTGATTCTGAATAAAATAGTATCTGACATGCAAACAATAATTAGTAACTATTTTGGAGTTAGTCATTCAGTCGTACGCTGAGACAAGGAGACAGGGAACCATTTATTTCAGTATATGTAGTAAAGTATTACTACTTTCACCATGACACAGGCCGTTGAAGTCAGCCAGGTAATTACAGGCACAGCATTTTCCGTGCGAACAAGTTGAAACAGTTGAAACAGTTTATTACAACACGATTGGACAGTTTACGTGTTATTCCATTTTACAGTTATGATATTACAGGGTACAAAATTGGAGGCCCTTTTTAAGCTAGTTGGAGCTGTTGGGGCAACCTAATCCTTACATACTAACCTATCGATATTATCTATCCTAAAATACTTTGAAAATAGATGTATCTAGAATGATTAAGCCCAGACACCAACTGGAAACAAACGCACGGACAGGTAAATACCTGTCACCATTTAACAAGAGTCCTATTACTAAAGAAAAAATGAAACTTCATATATACTGCAAGGTTGTTGAAATAGCAATTCATCTGCTTGTAACAAGATTACAAATTTAAATACGATTGAGAGACGTTGAGAAGACAATAAAGCGATAATACATCATAGTTGGACTAGTAGGATGGTAAGTATAACTCTTTCAGTCTTGACTTAAAGATTGTTAGGAAATCATTTTGACGGTAAACTGGAGTTAGCGAGTTCCAAATTTGTACACAATTGAAGTGGATACTGGATTTGGTTTAGTATCTATTATAACGGGGTATTACAAGGATATTCGAATTTCTTGTGTAATGATTGTGTACATCCGGGAATTTCCTAATTGAATTTAATAGTTCTTGGTAATAGTTGCTGTGAAATGTTTTGAACGCGTATATGGCGATTTGGAACTTATTTTGATCTTCCAGTTTCAGGATATTCATGGCTATAAAATGCTGATTAGTATGGTAATTTAATGGAAGTCATTTATAGCTCTAATAGCTATCTTTTGTAGTTTAAAAATGTTATCCGTTTCATTTTTGTCTGTTCCATACCAGGCCTCGATTCCGTAAATTAAAAAAAGTCTGGGACAACGTAAAATAAACGGTTTTAATGACAGATTTGGGGGAGGAATTTGTTTAATATATGAAGAATGCCTATAAATTTTGACAGTTTAGATGATATACTGTCGATGGGATTTTTGACCATTAGATGTTTGTCAAATATACCCCAACGAATTTAGTGTTGCCATTAATATGAATTCTGTTTGCAGTTAGCCACTTGTTAACAAGCTCGATTTCCTTGTTGATTGAAGCAGTTAATTCGCTGATGGTGTTTGAAGGGATGCAAGTCGATAAGGTACTATCATCAGCAAACAGTGTATACTTGAAAAAAGACGATGCGTTAACTATATCGCTTATGAAAATAAAGAATAGCATGGGATATAAAACAGAACCTTGAGGAACACCATGACTAACATTGAGCATAGTGGATTGGACTCCGTTCACTGTTAAATATTGTTTGCAGTTGGACACATATGAAGTGAACCAATCACTAGTTATTCCTCGTATTCCAAAAGACCTTAGTTTAGAAGATAAGATTGAATGATCGACACAGTCAAATGCCTTACGAAGGTTGTAAAATAGAGATAATACAATGTAGTTTGAATCTATGTTATTATATAAGTACTGCAGATGATTTAATATAGCTTGAGTTGTATTTTTATTGGCTCTGAAGCCATACTGGTTTTCATGAAGGATACTGTCAACTTTCAGGTAACGGAACAGTTGATTGGGAAATATTTTTTCAATTATTTTGGAAAACAAGGGAACACCTGAGATGGGTCGATAATTTCATGTATCAGTTTTATCACCACCTATGTAAATGGGTGTCACTAGCAATCTTTAATGAGTTAGGAAATGTTCCTTGAATTAAGGACATGTTGACAATCGAAGCTAGGATTGGGGATAAGATATTTTCTAATTTCTTTATGATACTAATGGGACAACTATTAATTATTTCAGGTTTATTTTTTTTGAGGTAAGATAGTTGAGGTAATGTTCTGAGCAGTTACTGAGGAAAAATAGAATGAATAAACAAAATTGTTGTTCGATAGATATTTGAGATGGTCGTTTTCATTTGTACTAATATTATCGGCAATATCTTTCCCGACCTCCACTTAGTATTCATTGAGTATATCAGCCTTACCTTGATCTTCTGAGTGTTCGTTATTGTCAATGATTATTTTTTTGTAATGGCTGGATACGTTTGTTGTTATGTGGTTAAAGTATGTTATTGATCACCTTCCCCGTTCGTTAGAGATAATTTTTGTATTAAAAAATTTTGTATTCATTTTCAAAGTAAGTAACTTTTGCAAGCACAAAGAAAAATACTGTTTCCGTGTTTTTATTTCTGATTTAATGCGAGCAGTAATCCAGGGTCTTGTTTTGTCTTTTGGAGATACTGTTTTTGTTCAAAAAGGACAGCAAGAATTATAACTTCCGTTTACTATAGAGGTAAATTGTTTGATAGCAAGATCACAGTCATTTCCATTCATGATTCATTTATTAATCTGTATTTAATTTGCTCGTATTTTTCATTTGCTACAATAATCAGTATATTATTCAGAATTAAAAAGATAGGCAAGTGGTCTGATATAGCAGACATTAATATGCCAGAGTTATAATTATGCAGGTCTGTGAGAAAGATAGTATCCATTAGGGTGGCCTTATCTCTGACTTTGTCTATTCTAGTTGGTTTTGATATTAGTGGTAATAATGCAAGGCTGTTCATTGAGCAGAAGGGTTCTAAAGCATTATTGTCGTTGTCGTAATTCATAATATATATATTAAAATCTAAACACAGAATAAAATGATCAGTTTTTATGTTGTTACATGATTGGATAAATTCATCTAGTTAATGAATAGAGAGTGCAGTGGGGAGCTAAACAAGAAAAGCAATAATGCAGCGAACAGCCACTTCTCTAGAGGTCGAGCCCGCCTCAAAACAGCCTTGCTTGAAAGTCACGAGATTAATCTACAGGAGTTTGGGTGTCCCACATATTTGGAATCGTAAGCGGTCATGCAAGGTGGAACGGGTCGCAAGCAGCTTGGACGAGTACGAATTAGAATTTGAGCAAAGTAATCATTCTCTATTGTCATAAATATCAGTTTTGATTTCGAGGAAAATGCAAGAATACCAGTCGAACAAACATGTGTAATATTATATTTTCAAATCGTGGCAATTTTGAAGAAGGGCTCTAGTCTGTACATGTATACGCCCAAACATTATATATTCATTGATGTTTATGATATCATGATTCATATCAATTTTTTTCAGATGTATAAATGTCGATAGAATTTTTTTTTTACCTCTCTTGTTTCCCCCCCAAAAAAAGAACATCGAACTATTCCATCAGAAATGACATGAGAGGGAGACCTTTACCGTGCAAACCAATACGTTAATAATGAAGGACAGCGTGAGCTACACAAAACCGGATGCTCCAGGTCCTCTGTCAATAATGGCAACAGTATCAAGAGATAAAATGGTAATTAATTGGCCCAATGAGACAATGCCATCTGCTCTGATGAATCCTTCGTTGCCCTTTTTTCCCACTTCGTAGAGTTAATGTCGGAATATTAACTAATTGGCACATGTTGTAAACTATGAAGGTGGCTTAGTGATGATTTGGAAGTCCATTCCACGAAATTCTCTTTGGTTCTCATATTCGTCCCATTAACAATATTATAAGTAGACACATTTCAAGTTACACTGCTATCATGTAGTCCGGCGGTTCTCCCAAATTTGCTCCCATGCTGTGTGGACAAATTAAGATTACTGACAGGCTATTCATGGCATTTACTTAGAACTTTATTTAAAATTTACTGGGAGATCGCGTCATTTAATCCGGGCAAGCATGCCATAAATTAGCCCATACTCAGTCCTTTTCCAACTCAGCGCAATTACCTTTCTGGAAAAATAGCTTGAAATATGACGCCGTAGGAGTCGCAAGGAGAGCAGCAGACGGTGCCGGCTGGCTGTAGTTGTATGCAAGAACTGGAATTTCTGAATTGATATTTGTTGTTGAAATTCAATATGTATCAGCTCTACTTCTAAAAAATAATTCATTTGAACACTAAAATATATTCGTGCCTATTAGCCCATGCTTCTGTTGTAACACAAACTCCATCATATAAATGAAATAGCTTCAACTGTTAACAAGACCTCAATGCAGTTGATGATGAGACAAGGATGGATGCGAACAAATAATTTTCCCCATGACGGGTCTAGAATATAGAAATATTGGCAAATGTTCCATAGCGATGACATTTGTAGATGTCATAAAGTCAAACACATGTCAGGCATTATTGTCAGAATTAAGTCTGCCTGTACCCATACATATTTTTATTGGGCATTCGTGCACCAGAGCCCGGTTACATTTTGTTGTCATTTCCCGAAAAAGATTTAGCTTGCGACAGAAATGCACTTCGAAACTGTACCCAAACTGTTGGTAGTTACTCAATACATGAACTAACCATACGGCCGGATTTCTGAGAAGCGGATTGACTACTAACTTTAATGCACAGAGCCACAAAAATTTTACTGTGTAAGGTAGTGGTGAATAATTTTCTGAGTATTTTGAAGCGGCTTAGTGTGGTTTGGTCTTAGCTTGAGACTGGTTAAATTTCGCAGTTTGGATTGTCAGCTGAAGTACGTGTCGTTAATTGGTGTAGTAAAATGAGGCGCTTCACCATGTTTGCTGGTGTCATTGATATATGTATTCGAGCTATCTACGTTATGTAGTAAATGGGCAACACGATGGAGTACCTACCCCATGTTGCCGAACGTAGTAAGCATCAATGAAAAAACATCGAATAATGTGACATTCATATAAACAACACACGATGCCGCGTCATCTATACTCAGAAAAAAAACAATTAGAGCAATACAAGTAGTTACTATATAACTTAGAACGCCCTGAACAATTCAGACAATGTAATGGTTAACGTGTATCTGATTACTTTGGGTGTCCGGCTTAGCCGTCATGTAACTCGGACATCGTAATAATTAATTAATTTTGGGGCAAGTTGATTACTTTTGGGCCAAGTAAATTATTCTTGAGGACCTTATCTTATCGTGAGTCTGATAACAGGTCAAAGAGGCTTTTGGGTGGCTTATGCGTGGCTTTCGGGTGACTCATTCGGGTGGACAGACGGACAGCTTTCGGATTAATCATCTGGCATTTATATGTTAATAGGGTAAATAAATATATGTTAATATCCTATATAAATAGT
>SDVV010025314.1:0-12443 GCA_016164225.1 Gammarus roeselii | reverse complement strand
TAAACAAAATTTTGAGTTATGAATGTTCATTTTTTGTTTATTCTATGACGAAACGTGTGTCTCCGCTTGATCTCAACGTATCACTGACTCCATTCTTGATTGCCAGCTAGCTATTATAAGTTGATTACATGTGTTTTTTTGCAAAACATTTGGCCTAACATTACTCACCTAAGTCATCAACTGCGTATATGTATAGGGCTGAGTACGTATGCGAATATGTATATTCAAGCGTATGTACGTGTTACATGAGTTGAAAATATATAACACAAATTTAATATTCAAAATTTCAATAAAATTTCACATTTTCGAGGGGTATCACCTTACTTAAATAGCCAAGTTATCACTGCAAAATACAGACTTGGCTCTGTCATCCCTCGAAAATTTTAAATATTATTGATATTTTGAATATTAAATTTGTGTTATATATTTTTAACTCATGTAACACGTACATACGCTTGAATATACACATTCACATACGTACTCAGCCCTATACATATACACAGTTGATGACCTAGGTGAGTAATGTTAGGCCAAATGTTATGCACGAAAACTCGATCGATACTATATAATTCCTGGATAGAAAAGGATAGGATAGGTTAAGATGCTTAGTTCTTTTTACCTATCATGGCGTGAAGGTGGTTCACAATAAATATCTTGTAACAATAACAAGGGATTTTGTTCTAATGAAAAAAAAACATATATCAGAGGTAAAGTGCCTCAGATGTTAACCGATCCCGTATATGCAATCAAAATGTGTGTGTAAGTGTGTGTGTGTGTGTGTGTGTGTGTGTGTGTGTGTGTGTGTGTGTGTGTCTACATTGTATATGTAACTATCCCTGAATACGACGTCATTATACCGCGCCCCGGTCCTGTATATGCGTACAAAGCGTGAATGTGTGTACCTGGTGTGTGACATTAGAAGAAAAACTACGAAAATAGAGCCGTGTGGGAGGGATTCGATATGTACATCGCACAAAATAATGACTAAATATCATACATATCCATCAAACATGAATGAAAATATATAATTATTGGTTAAGTTGGTTAGAATGACTAGATCTTTGAACCTAACATCGCGTAAAACTGACCCACATTAAAAATGTAACAAATTGAGGTGCATTAGTTCTCTTGAATCCTACCTGCTGAGTCTCATCCGAACATGTAACAGAGCTATCGATTAATTCTGGAATCCAAACATCTGCAGAAGGTTTTTTGCTGGATCAAATTGGAGAAAATGAATTCAACTGCTTATGATATAATAAATATACAGCCCTAGTGGAGAGATTCATACATATCAATATCATACATAACCATCAAACTTGATTAAAAATACATAACTATTGGATAGAATAGGTTAAGTTGCCTAGGTATTAATGTATCCGTCATTGTATGGTAACCCTTTTTGCATTCATCGATATTTGATCTATGTTATCGTATATTGATATATATTTGGCTAATTATGTACCTTAGACATGGTTTATATCCTAAATCATGTGGATTGCGGACCTTACAATGCAGATCTGTATTACAATTGTTAGAGTGAATTTATTCAATATTTGATATAATAGACGAAAATTGTAGGAGCAAAACGTTCAACACAACAACAAAAAAAATCATATTTTAACAGTAAAACCGTACATAAATCTTGTTAGCGCTTTAACATTCGTAACACTCACTGACGTATGGGGTAAGCTTACATAAACGTTTTGAACTCGAAAGTCCACAAACGAGCGATGTCCTAACATTACTCGGGACTGGTCGATATTACTGGACTTGTGACAAGCGAAGTGAAAAAAATATAAATATAAATGTAGGCACACAATCAGCTAAAGATTATTAAACTACAGGGTCAAGTGGATAGATTTGACAAGGATGAACGTTAAATCAATGAAGAAAAAATACCTAACATAAGTATGAAGCGGGGGATAGTATACAATCCTTGGTAATTTTAGGTTAGAATGAGTTAGGATTATGGCCATCATTTAACACCTTCAGTGGAAAATGTTAAAGTGGAACTGGTGAATAGTCGAAAAAGTCAAATATTCTGAATGGGAACGCAGTCTCATAACAAAAGCCTGAATTAATCAATAACTTCTAAGTGTCTAAAGTGCAAACGAAATACAAACATTTATATAAGTAAGACTTGCGGGAATAAGCATCTAGCAAAGACCTGCGATTGGATAACATAATTGAGATGTACATTCAATTACTGAAGAATTTCAACACTAACACTCAACGCAAATCCGGTTGAATAGTTCTGCAAGGTAATATGGAACCGGACCCAAATCCAATTTCGGGAGGGGAAACACACCAAATTTTTGAATCATTACATCCAAATAAGCGTATTTTATACCCAACATCCCATGAAAATAGGCAAATTCATATCGAATACAGATATAATCCAATGATATCAAATCAAAATATGCATCAACATCTAAAAAAAATAGCTAAATTAGATTTTCTACTCTACCCTAAGCAACAACGATCAACTATTATACACAGTGTATCCTACCGCACCCAGATGATGAATCCTACTCCAATATCCGACGTGATCTGGTTCATGACTAAAATCGTATACTGACATAACAGCCATATCAAAAATAACTGACATTTAACTCTGAGTTAATGTGAAAAATATTATTTTATACTATCATACCATTCAAATCAATAATAAATTCCAAGACCTAACTGATGCTATGCCTCTGGGAGTACAAATCCAAGCCTAATGTGTCATAAAAATGAACTCTATAATGCTTTACTAGGTCACTTCTCAGCAATCCACCACTGATATATAACAAATTTAAAGGTAACACACAGTCTTGATACGATGACACAGACGTACCTCGCATCTGTTAACCAATCGTCTCTGAACAGCCTCGAACAAAGATACATCCCGTTGAACATGGATGAACTCCAAAAATGACAACCAAAGAGTATAAACCACCTCTACACTAGGACCCATCCATCCAGTAAATTATCATCTAAACGTTAAACTACACATTTGCTAGGGATCAACGACGAAAATTCCACAAAGATGCATAATGGACTTGCACCTCTTGAACATACATTCCTCCAAAATATCTGACATTCACCTCTGAGTTCATGAGAATAACGCTATTTTTTACTACGATACCATTCATATCTATAACAAATTTCTAGACCTATCTGATGCTATGTCTCTAGCAGAACAGCCAAAAAAAATCTCCAAGCCAATGTGTCATGACAATGAAGTCTACAATGCTTTACTAGGTAACTTCTCAGCAAACAACCGCTGATAAAAAACTAATTTCATAAGAAACATCCAGTCACGTATAATACTCCATATATTTCTTGCATCTGTTTCACCCATCGTCTCTGAACAACATCAAGCAAAGTCACATCCTGGATATAACCAATAATGAGCCTGACATGAGTCTCCAGTTTAAAGGTTAACCCCGATATTGACACGGAAAAATGCGGTAATTGTCTCTGTCTGAATACATCGACTTTTTCAAGAACCCCAACAAAAAATCATTTGTACGATGAAACAAATAAATGACTGCTGGGACTGATGAAAAAGCGAAACGACCAACGAATACCCGAGTGAGATCATTTGCTTGCAACCAACGTGTTACAGTATGATGCTTGCATGTCCGAGGCCTCAGACCAGCAGCTAAGGGTAGCAAAACAGTAAAATACTCATGTGAAATAATACCGTTAAACAAATACGAAGATAATTAGGATTGCGGTCGAATCGATAACCCACAGAAAAACTACCACCCGAGAACACTTTTGCGTGAAAAATATGAAAGCACGTCAACATGAACATGTTGTAACCTGTAAATGTTCATAGCCTATATTCAACATCAAGCTGGCATCAAGCATCTCACCGCTAAAAAACTCAACCAAACAACCTCCGAAAATGAGTCAAATAAAGCACAACTAGCTAAGCTCTCCTAATATATATCCATATTTCTTGCATAACAACATCGAATATTCTAACAATTCAGGTTTGAGCAGTAAAAATTTATATTCAAATGAGTCATTCAATAACAAACATAGTATTATATACCATACCATGCGAAATATTCCAATATATAACGATGACAAGACCTAATAACCTACGTCTTTATAATCCGTACGTAAGCAGTCGTAAATAAAAGCAATAAGATACCGAAAGGAATCTGAAAGACACCGTAAGAAAAAAAAATCTCCAAGAGGACCATATATCTCGAGATAAGATCTTTGTGTGCCAGTTGACATATAAAGATCATCAAGCTAATTGTCATTTGCGGTTTGGACACTGCCTGACTGCGGTCAGCCCCTCCCCTCTTCCCCACCCGTCACGAGCAGTCTCTATGTACCATCAGTAACTCACTTGACCAGAATAGAAGGAAATAAACATATAACTACAATGTTCGAGAAATACAGCGACTAAGTCGGACACATGAACAAATAACATACATCCTAACAAATGCATCGGCCGACTCACAAAAAACTTGCGTTCATGGTATCTCTATAAACCATCAGTAACTAACTTGACCACAAGATCAATTTGTCTAAACATAAAACTACAATGTCCAAGATATACAGCGACTAAGTCGGACACATTAACAAATAACATACATCCTAACAAATACATTCGATAAAAGGCTCAAAGATCCAGTCATCCTATATCTAATTCCTTCACCAAGCATGTATGTAGTCCCTAATTAAGGCCCATCTAATTCCTTCACAAAGCATATATGTAGTCCCAAATTAAGACCCATCTAATTCCTTCACAAAGCATATATGTAGTCCTCAATTAAGACCCATCTAATTCCTTCACAAAGCATATTTGCAGTACGTATTTCCAGGGCCGTTTCGGTGTCCTACATTATTGGGCCGTCTTGCACCCCTATATTTTTTGGGCCGTCTTGCATCTCTATATTATTTGGGCCGTCTTGCGGTACTATATTTTTTGGGCCGTCTTGCGGTACTTTATACTACTCACGTGTACTCATAGATGGCAGCAGTGCCACGTGTACTCATAGATGGCAGCAGTACCACGTGTACTCATAGGTAGCAGCAGTACCACGTTTACTCATTGACGGCTGCAGTGCCACGCTTACTCATACATGGCAGCAGTACAACGTATACTAATAGATGGCGCAGTGTCACGTGTACTCGTATATAACGGACAATCTCGTCATCACATTTGGTTGGTCCTTTGTCCTTAACAATCGACCTAATGTAAAATTGTTCAAATGTAAATCATTGTTTTCAATTGAGGTTAAAATTTCTGAACTAATGCCATGCCTTTGCATTTAAATCTATCGAATTGAAACATCATGATAAGCAACTGAATGATGCATGTTTCATGGTCCGCTTTTGCTGCGATTGCCGTGCATGCCTCACTAACTCTACTTTCTTCACAACAACAATGGCATCGGAAAGGTATTTCAGCTAAACGGGGATTTCAAAATACAAAGATGGTAAGTTCCGAAAACAATGTATAAATTACTGACCTTTTACAACAAAATAATTTAATAAAATAATTTGTGTTCGGACCGGTGAATGTTTTCTTCCTAAACAAGGGTAACAAGTTTAATGTTATGTTATTGTGTCTGAGGTTCGAGAAGTTGAAATTGGCTTTGGATTGTTCATTTGTAAGTGAACTTTCTTAAAATTGTTCAGGAATTTGTTAGCTAAAATGGCTGACGAAGGTCTCGTAAGACCTAAATGAGTTTTGACTTGGAATTATACAACCAATTCAAAACAATCTCCGTTGATTCACCTTCAGGTATCGCGGATATAAACTCATACGATTTTTTCAGGATATAGTTTCCAATAGCTAGATCTGAAGGTGTTGGTACCAAAGTGTTCACTAATCTAAAGTTGAGAGGGTTAGTGCAGGCCTCACTGAGCATTCGTCGCTGTGAGTTTTTGGTAAGCCGTTACGTTTGCCATGATGCAAACCAGATGCGTTCACCCAAGGATGTTATATAGGACCTCCTTGCGTACACCGAATCAAGATGCATAGACCAGGAAGTTATGAGCATCACTTCCCTCTCCCTTCTCCGAGAAGGGCGAACTTAAAACCGACGGTGCCGTAGCAGAAGTACACGAATCATGCGGCAGCCTTGTGACGTCAGTCTATTCCTGGTGCGATTAAGCAGCGTTGGACTGGGCTTCATTTGCTTATATTTTCTGTACATCGTTACGGTGTGTCGGTTTATGAGGTAGTTTATTGTCGGTCCGTTGCCGAGGCGCATGTTTTCGAGCTGCTTGAGGCCAGTCGTGTAGTGTTGTAGCGTTGTAACTGGTCTTGAAGGGCCAGTACATTATCAAGCAGCAAGCACTGCAGCAGAAGCAGGCGGAAGTAGCAGCCGTTAGTGACGTATCGACTGACTGACGGTGGAGAGGGCAGTAGAATGGTTGTCAGGAAACCATTCATGTAATGGTAGGAGTGCTTCATTGACACAAATACAATGGGATACACAAGACTTCATAAGCCGCATGTGAGATTTGAAATATGTCAAGACTAATTGGTCGGTTGAGATACCCTGTAGCAAAGATCAGAAAAGCTTTATTACATTACAGCGGTGTTCATTGTTGTGACGTCAGATCTCTTTGGGATTAAAAGTGTCATGAACACCCCGTTCATAGTCTAGCCATCATGTGATGTACTGCAGCAGTGTGCCAACTGTCAGCTGGGTGACGGGGAAGTCCACGTTGAGAAGTTACATAACTTTAGCGCCGGTGATGACGGTCTCAATGCTGGATAACTATTCGTACATGGAGTCATGACGATCAACTTTTAATTTAGACAAAATTGAGAAAAAAAGAACGCCATTACAATTATTTATATTATTATTTGCTTGCAATGTCGATGCCATCAATAGATAGTGAAGCTGTCACTACTGCGATATAATATGTGACTTCAACTTATGCAGCGGTGGGACTGCACGCCTTGTTCCTGACAATGTGAAATTCACAACTATCAAAGTACTCGCAATAGATACGCCTCACAAAACTGTGCCTAAAATAAACGCAATTATCTTAGATAAAAGAGTAAACCTTTTATTGCTAAACGCCCAGAATAGCATTTTGCAACGATTACTTTTTTCAACTCTCGTACCCTCGTAAATGCAACAGATAAATGGAACGAAAAAAAAATGAGCAAGCAAAAAAGCGGTCGAAAGTTGCTCTCTCTGCCCTGGGCTCCTACACCATTTCATGCACATGGCTCGAAACCCTCCCTAGCGGTGACCGACTGGCTCCAGTGCTGGGCCAGTATCGGAGACTCGGACCTCAGCTGGATCCTGTTGGGGCCATGTTTCGCGTCGTTGTATGTTGATTCGAAACTTCGTTGATAACAACACGCCTCGCCTTGTTTTTTTTCAAGGCAACAGATCCTACCTACACCTTAGAACTTTCGCAGGCACTGGGCGTAAAGTTCTTGCGTAGCCTGAGGCACGGTGCTTCATTGCCTGAACTGCACAAATCAGAGATGGGTCTGGTGATGGAGGGTTGCTTTGAGTATGGTCAACGAACACTCAATACTTTGTATGTAATTCAACAGATTTGGTTGACTTGGACGGTAGTCAGAACAGAAGGTAAATTACATGGGAATGCCGTTGCGAGATTCGTTGTAACCCATCGTGGTGAAGACTGTAAAACATCACACGGATGCCTCACACTGTGTATGAGGCCCTGCACTAGGCCTGAGGCCTCACACGGCGCAAAGGCATTGCACTACGCCTGGGGCCACACATTGTGTATATGGCCTCGCACTACGCCTGGGGGCTCACAAGGCTTACAGGCCTTGCAATGCGCCTGGGGCCACACACTGTTTATTAAATCTCGCACTGAGCCTGGGGCCTCACACAGCACCTGGGGCCTAACACTGTCCCAAAGATCTCACACTGTGTACGAGGCCACGCAATGCACCTAGGGACTTGCATGGGGTCAAGACCTCACACTTTTCCTAGGGCCTTACACTGTGCTTGAGACCTCTCACTCTTCCTAGGGCCTTCCACTGTGTTTGGGACCTCTCACTCTTCCTAGGGCCTTACACTGTGTCTGAGACCTCTCACTCTTCCTAGGGCCTTACACTGTGTCTGAGACCTCTCACTCTTCCTAGCTCCTTACACTGCGCCTGAAACCTCTCACTCTTCCTAGGGCCTTACAATGTGTCTGGGACCACTCACTCTTCCTAGGGCCTTACACTGTGTCTGAGACCTTTCACTCTTCCTAGGGCCTTACACTGTGTCTGAGACCTCTCACTCTTCCTAGGGCCTTACACTGTGCCTAAGACCTCTCACTCTTCCTAGGGCCTAACACTGTACCTGATACCTCTCACTCTTCCTAGGGCCTTACACTGTGTCTGAGACCTCTCACTCTTCTTAAGGCCCTACATTGTGTCTAATGCCTCGTTCTGTAACTCAAGCCTCGCGCTGTGTCGGATGCCTGACACTGTTTTTGATGCCTCAAAATATGTTTGAGGTTTGACACTGTGTCTGAGGTCGTACAATGGGCATAAAGTTACTCTCTGTGTCTGAGTTCTCACACTGTTTATGAAAACTGGTCAGTAGACAAGAAACAGGGTCGGAGCGCAGGCCTGCCATCTTATTAAACTCGTTAGTCTGCGGCCCGCTCACTCGTTTTATATAAAAAGTGATGCCGTCAATGCTGTCTGCAGTCACCAACAGTAGCCAGTCAGCCTGGTAACCTCTTCGGAAGCATCAACCCACAAACACAGGCAGCACAAAAGGCATGCTCTCTACAAAACACGACAGGAGGCTGTCTAGCCTCAACCGCCATGAGCTTTGTCAGAGCCATGCCAGAAAACGGCAAGAGGCCCCCACTCCCACGATTCTTGTTGTACTTTTGCCAGAACACGACAGGAGACCCCTACTGGCACGACATTTGTCGGGCCCTATACAGGACACGGCAATGGGCTACCTATCGCGATCACCTTTGTCAAACCCCTACCAGGACACGACAGGGGGATCCACCGTTATTACTTGTGTCAGGCCTCTGCCATAGCACGACAAGGGGTTGTCCTACCTCATGACCTTTGTCAAGCCCCTGCCAAAACAGCAGGAGGCCCCTACAACCACGACCTTCCCTTCGACCTTGCCAGAACAGCTCCTCTCTCCTCCCTACTGCCGGGGCCCCTTTAGTTAGGGTTCGATGGTAAGGATGATGGATCTGCAGCTACATTCTGCAGGTTCTCATAAGACCAGAAATCACATACACCAGAGGGATAGAATCCCAGCCTATGAGACACACGACGGACGCTGAATGAAAATCTGAAAGGCAAGAAATACGCTCCTCGTCAGGGAAGAAAATTGATTAAAAAGGTCGTACCAGGATTGGAATTATCTGAGGGCTTTTAGGCCTCACACATTTTGTTTGACGCTATTTCACAGACCGTCGAATAAAAAATATTTTTTTAATAAGCAGGAAGCATCTGGAAGTTAGTGTAGTCTTGAAGAAATACTTCAGCATTCTCTGTTCAGTTTGGTGTTGATGACACGGTGTAGATGCTGCCGTGTTGATGGTACCGTGTAGATGGAGCCGTGTTGACGACACCGTGTTGCTGGCAAAGGGTTGATGGCACGGTACTTATGGCACGGTACTGATTACACGGTGCTGATAGCACGGTGCTGATGGCATGGTGATGATGGCACGGTACTGATGATACGGCGTTCATTGCAAGGTGTTACTAACATTCTCCACGTCACTCAACCGTTTTTTTTGATAGCGTCATCCCTAGCCGACTCAGAGTTGTATGATATCTCCCTCATCACAGACACCAGCTCGCCCTAGCCGACTCGGAGGTGGATGATATCTCCCAGATCAAAGACACAGGCTCATCCCTAGCCGACTCAGAAGTGGATGATATTTCCCCCATCACAGACACCAGCTCATCTTTAGCTGACTCAGAGGTGGATGAAATCTCCCCATCACAGACACCACCTCATCCCTAGCTGACTAAGAGGTGGATAATATCTCCCCCATCACAGACACCAACTCATATCTAGCTCTCATAGGTGGATGATATCTCCCCCATCACAGACACCAGCTCATTCCTAGCCGACTCAGAGGTAGATGATATCTCCCCGATCACAGACACCAGTTCATCCCTAGCTGACTCAGAGGTGGATGATATCTCCCACATCACAGACACCAGTTCATCCCTAATCCCTAGCTGACTCAGAGGCTTACAAGTGTTTACAAGTGTGAGAAGACAATTACAGGGCTTTTGGCACAAACTGGGTTTGCCTTTTGGTAGTAAGAAGATTAGTTCTGAAGTAGAACGTCTAAGATAGCATCTTGTGCCGTTATATTTTCTGTTTTAATAGATCAAAAAAGGGAAAGTTTGTTGAAGGAAATAACATTTTACGACGATACTCGAAACAACTCAAATCAGCACCTGAAGAGAAAGCGTTGTTGATCTTAGTTACAGTTTCATTCCTCGGCAAACCAATGCTGATCGGTGTCAATTGCAACTATCAGGTACCAATGCCGGGCACCTTTTTTACCGTGCTATTGCCAATGCCGACCACTAATTAAACCGTATGGGCGTCAATGGCGGACACAATTTTACACGAATATACTGGTGAAAATGCTATAGATGTGATCTATTTAGCGGTGATTTGGGTAGAATTTATCGAGCCGTGACTCAAACGTTTCGATTGTATCGCTGTTTACAACTTCCGCGAGAAGTCTGTTCCATTTTTCGACATTCCTATAGCTACGTGAAAAAATTGCACGTGATATCGAGTGTGAAACGCTTGCCAACAATTTTGTATCCATTATTCCTAGTCACTCCGTTCGCATCTAAAGGAAAAAGGCTTGCTTTCTCGACGTTTTCCTTACCCTTCATAATCTTCCACACTTCGATCATGTCACCTCTGACTGTACGTTTCTCTAGCGAATAAAGGTTGAGTTCGCGCAGTCTCTCTTCGTACGATTTATTGCGCAGCGAAAATATTAGTTTGGTAGCTCTGAGTTGGACCTTCTCTAATTAAAAAATGTATTTTCTAAGGTAAGGAGACCAAAATTGGACGGAATACTCAAGATGTGGTCTAACAAACGCGGTGTATAACATGCGAATACTATTTCTGCTCATGTACGAGATTGTGCGAGATAACATGCCTAACATTGTATTGCCTTTTTTGGCTGCATCGTTACATTGCTTGCTGCTTTTCAAGTCGTAACTAATGACGACACCTTGATCTCTCTCTTTGGTGACAGGTATCAGTTTCTTTCCAGACATTGAATATTCGTGTTTAGGGTTATGGTAACCAATTTGTATAACTTCACACTTGTCGACATTGAATTTCATTAGCCTCGTTTCTGACCATTTAACAATTTTGTTCAAGTCTAATTGGATCGGCTCACACTCGAGTTTGGTTTGCCCTTTTCCTTCTAGCTTGGTATCGTCTGCAAACTTAATAATGTTCGAGAGTATGTTGCTGTCGAGATCATTTATGAATATTATGAAGAGAACTTGACCAAACACAGATCATTGGAGCACGCCGCCTAAAACTTTACCCCAATTGGAGGAAGCTCCATTAAGTACGACTCGCTGCCGTCTGTCCGTGAGCCAGCATTTTATCCAGTTATTGAGTTCGCCTCGAATACCGATGCTGTGCAACTTACTAATCAAGCGTTTATGAGGAACTTTGTCGAAAGCCTTTGGAAGTCAAGGTAAATGATAACGATCGGAGATTTCACTTCGTGAAATTCAATTATATTCTTGAAAAAAATCAGCAGGCTAGTAAGACATGAACGATTGCGGGAGAAGCCATGCTGAGAATTATTTATTAACTGATTTAATTATAGGAATTCTGTAATTTTATTCGTGATCAAACTTTCCATCAATTTACCTATGACTGAGGTGAGACTAATTGGGCGGTAATTTCCGGGACACTTGTTGTCCCTTTTTTCAAATTGGGGTGACGTTGGCCTCTTTCCATTGAGAGGGGCAGGTGCCGTTTGTGAGAGATCGGTTGAAAATGTTTGCAATTTCGTTCCTAGTCTCTTTCAGTATTCTGGGATGAGCTTGGTAGATGATATCTACCCCATCACAGACACCAGCTTACCCCTAGCTTACTCAGAGGTGGATGGTTGCAAAACTTAGTTAGGAAGTGGGACCAAGGCATTGTTTCTCTTGACATAATATTATATTTCCAATGAACGAGGTGTAGAGATTGCTTCCATTGTCCATTCCATTGATAAATAGTTGTTGAAATAATACTTGGAAACCAATAAATATTTGTTCATGATTGCTCAGAGTGCCTGTAACAAATGAAGACACTAAATGACATCTCGTAACCAGTATCAAGCAAACCGGAATAGAATGTCATGTAACAATTTAAATATTCCCATTATTGGCCACTTTTAATTATTAATCTTGGTACATTAACTACCTCATCAACGATGAATAAAAATTCAGCTCATGGAATATA
>SDVV010025313.1:0-12443 GCA_016164225.1 Gammarus roeselii | reverse complement strand
ATATGTGTATGTTTTATTTTGCGACCAACAGAACTGCTTTATGATTAGTTGCCTGAAGCACAAATTTCCAGTTTTTTTCCTATCCATTATTTTCCCGTGATTTTCCATCTGGCGTGCTGTGGAATTTGTACCTCCTGTTGTGCTTAGCACTCTGGCCTTGCTGGAAAGGGGTGGTCTTAAAGCAACCAAGGTGAGAAACAGTTGTGTTGTGCAAACTGAGGCATGCCAATTGGTTGCAGAGCTAATACGTTGGTAGAATCAAAACCTTGTAATAGAAATAATTCTAATGATGCACTGCATTTCATGACCACTTACAAACAATAGGACATGCACAACATCAAAGTTTTTTTTCAATAAAATTGTTTTTAAGGTTGGGGGTAGAGAGCCCCTATCAGCAGAAGGCACACAGCCCAGCCAGCAACATCACACAGCCCAGCCAGCAATGACACACTGCCCCATCAACAGAAGGACCGTGATTGCTCTATCAACAGAGGCCATACAGTCCCCACCGCAAGCGAGTAGTAGTAGTAGAAGTAGCAATCGTTTTCCATTGGAGTCCCAATGCAAAGTTAATGCAGACTCCCCCTAGGACAAATAAAAGAGTGGCAAAGTAGGTGCAGCATAGATTACGAGTAGGTTTAATGCAGATTCCAAGTAGTTTTAACGTAGGTTCCAAGTAGGTTCAACGTAGATACAGAGTAGGTTTAACGTAGATACAGAGTAGGTTAAATGTATACACCAAATACGTTCAACGTAGATACCGAGATGGTTTAACGTAGATACAGAGTAGGTTTAATGTAGATACAAAGTAGGTTTAATGTAGATACAAAGTAGGTTTAATGTATACCGAGTAGGCTTAATATAGATACTGAGTAGGCTCAAAATAGATACAGAGTAGGTTTAAGGTAGATACCGAGTAGGTTTAACGTAGATACAGAGTAGGTTTAACGTAGATACAAAGTAGGTTTAGCGTAGATTTGACGTAGTAGGAGCAGTAGCCAATTCTGCACTCTACCAGAGCCCCAACGCAAAGTTGTCGCCCACCACCCTGCAGGGCCCCTGAGGGCATCTCACACCGGTGGCCCCGAGACTGCTCAACAAGCCAGCACAGCCCAAGTGCATAGCGATACAGGAGGCCTAAATGCCAGGGCACACCAGAACCGCAAAAGCGCAGTTAAAAACGATGGCGCAGAGAGATCCAGAAAATTGTGCTTCAGACATCTTATTACACAGCTATCTTGTTAGTCACAACATAAAAAAAAACATATGCACATACACATGCACACACATATACATGCATTAAAAATACATATACACACATAAAAATGTGCATACATACATTACAACACATAAATTAGGCCTCATTGGGCTAGTCAAAATCTACAAAATCATCATACAGCAGATCAGCAAGGGCCTGCTTATAGTGAGTGATATCTGTCAACTGCACTATGTCAGCAGGCAAATCATTCCCCACAGCAACACATCTCACACTGTCGTCTAATGATACACAATTATTTAACTAATATAAAATAGATGAACATGAAAAAAAGGCACAGATGAATAATAGAGCCCACAAAATAAGAAATAAGTGTTAATGATCTATAACATGAATAATCATCCATCCACCCCAACTTACAAGCAAGCTGCAGAAAGCATGCAGTCTCATCAGCAGGAAGCACAGCCTTCCCATCAGCAGAAGGCACATAGCCTCCCATCAGCAGAAGGCACATAGCCTCCCATCAGCTAAGGCCCACAGCCCCACATAAGCAGTAGGTACACAGCCCTTTATCAGCAGCAGGGACACAGTCTATCAGCAGTAGGAACACAGGCACAGGCTGTCATAAGCAAAAAGTACACAGGCCCCTATCAGAAAAAAAAAACACAGCCTCCCTCATCAGGCAGCACAAAGTGCTCAGCAGCAAAAGGCTCACAGCACCTATCAGCAGGAAGCACACAGCACACATCAGCAGATGGCATGCAGCACACATCAGCAGATGACATGCATCACACATCAGAAGATAACATGCAGCACACATCAGCAGATGGCATGCAGCACACATCAGCAGATGGCATGTAACACACATCAGCAGATGGCATGCAGCAAGCACCCATCAGCAGATGGCATGCAGCAAGCACACATCAGCAGATGGCATGCAGCAAGCACACATCAGCAGATGGCATGCAGCAAGCACACATCAGCAGATGGCATGCAGCACACATCAGCAGATGGCATGCAGCACACATCAGCTGATGGCATGCAGCACACATCAGCAGAAGGCACAGAGCCCTCACCAGCAAAAGGTGCTGAGCACTCCAAGCCGAAGGCACACACCACTATCAGCAGAAGGCCCACAGCTTTTAATCAGCAGTAGGCACATAACCCAAATCAGCAGAAGACAGATTTGCATCAGCAGAAAGCACACAACCCTCATCAACAAAGGCAGTCTCAGCACCTGTCAATAGAGGGTGTTGAGCTCCTGCTGTCTTCGCCACCACTCCCGCTTCTGTCCTTGCTGCTACTAGGCCGACCAAGCGGTCCTCCTTCTTTCTTCTTCTCCAACAACTTCTTAGACTTCTTTTGTTTTCTAATAGAAAAAAAAACAAAATGGTTCAATATTGGTAATTTTTCTGCTTTGTATGCATGTAAAGACATACAGCGGTTTCCCCTAGTTAGGAGGGTGGCTTTCTGCTTTAATTGAATAAAAAATATGTGTAATAGCTCTCAGTTTAATGCTTTCTTCAGAAAATAAGGAAATTAGATATAGCTCAGGTACAATATTTTTTCTTGGACTTGGTAAAGAAGTTCTAGGACAATTTTCACAATTAAATCCCAAAGAGGCAATTTTTTAACCTTTATAACAGTAGCTACTGAGTTTGTCTAAAGCTACCTACTAATGAGTTGATCTTGCCCTTGATACCTCATGACTCTGGGAAGAGAAGCTATGATCAGCAAAATTTTGTAACACACACAGCTTCACTATTTTGGAATAAGGGTTGAATGTTTTTAAATAGCACCTCTATGACAACACCGCTGTGGTAAACAATATCTATCCGCTTGAGTTGGAAAATTACCTGAAGAAGTGTTCTCAGCAATGAGAATATCCATGCATATTTACATCCAAGTAGAAATAGCCGAGTGAAATTCATGTTAAATATAATGTCAGATATAGCATTAAGTATCACAATATTGTGAGCTGCAGCTTATGGGTAGCTAGTGACTACCATAGAATCATTGCTGAGAGGTAATTTCAGTTTTTAAAAGTTTCAACAACGGTAACTATTCAGTGACTCACAGGGAAGCTTCATGGGCCTTTTGTAGATCCTTCTGACGAGTGAGATTTGCATCATTGAGTTTCAGAACACGGGACTCTGTTACCCACTCATCCCAACTGAAATGAAACACAATCAATTAAAGGGAATCACACACATGGACTTGTAAGGGGCTGCAGCAACATAGATCAACAGCATCTATTGTAGATAAAAAAGCATGCACTGGTAAGGAGCTGTGGTATTTATTCAAAAAGGTCAAGGTAAAGCTCAGAAGAACACAACACTTATGACATGAATAGCAGATACAGGTAGCTATCATTTGCACTAGTACTGACCTATTAGCTACCATAAAAAATAAAAGGACAAAGATCTCCAAAAATGAATTCTGCAAACCATGTATGCTAATGGTGGGTAGCTAATTAAAGTATTTTTTTATTAGACAATGCATAAGTTCCCTAAACACATAGCCTGTTAGTGTCTGCTACTTAGCTTCTAACTTACTTCTTATTCCAGCCAGCATAATGAACAAAGTACTTGACTGTTTTCTCCTTTTCCTTGACTTGCACCTTGAGACACTTGGCTTCATAGATGAGGGGACCGTGGAAGCACAACACCTTCTCACCTGAACACAGACATGTTAAAGCATTGATACTGTTAGCAGGGCTTGAACATATTCTCCCTTCCCTAGCAATCTGTTTGCCTGATGACATGATCCCTTATAAATAAGACATTTTTTTGCTTTTATTTGCGATATATGTACATTTTAATACATAAAGTATGATTTATTTGATTGATAACAGTTTCTATTATTCTCTATTTGTGCACTTCCTGCTACTAGCCTGTTTATTTCATGCTTGCTTCTTCACACATCTAATTCTCATCTCATATAACACAGTCATGACCACTAATACACTTTGAGAGTGAAATAAAGCTACATATAGGCTGCATCTTAGGTATAAAAGAATATAAAATATACATATACATTAAGGCTTATTGTAGTTACCTCAGTTTATTATTATTTCTTGGTTTATTTTTACATTATGGCTCATTGCATTTACCTTTGTTAGTAACTTAATATTTCTGAGTTTATTTAATTTTTGTAAATTGTTTATGCATTCATTCATACATGGCCTTTGATTACTGCTTTGGTTTAGGCTTTTGTTATTGCTTTGCTCAATCTGCATTTAATCATTTAATAAATTTGATCATTTGCATTGCTCAAGTTTCATTCTCATTGTGTTTGATTGCTATGACTCTACCCCTGAATTAATCTTCATTTGACTTCCTTTACTTTCGGTTCATCATTATTTATTCTATTGTTGCATCGTACCTACAGCATGCATGATTTGCTTGTGCATATTGAATTATGTTTTACTTTCTTTTCTAAATTGAATCGCTTATCTCAGGAACCTCTCAGAATTAGCTACCAGCAAAGTAAGCTGAACTTATTCAAACTCATGATTTAATTATAACAGGATTTTGATTGATTGCCCATGCTCTTAAAGCTAGTCTTGAGTTTTTAGCTTAGTAGCTAACCCTTAGGGTACTGTAGGCTGTTTCTTCACTTGGTTAGCTACAACTTTTTGCTCTTAATCCCTAAATCATGTAGTGACTTCCCCTAAATATTAACTGCACTGTAGCTTAACAATTACTAGCTCACCTAATGTAGCTATAGTTAAATTGAGACCAAACCTCTTTCCTATTCCTGACTTGATTTATTGCCCTTCCATATCATCCATACAATCCAGTTAATTCAAAGTGGACACATGTTGTTCCACCCACTACCACCGCAGTAACAATGCCTTCCTTGTTCAACAAAGGAATCTACAAAAGACAAGAAAAAAAATCAATTACACTAATATCACAGCTACTTTCAGACAGAAATTACTGTATGGATACAATCAATGTTTAGCTTGCTACCTTTTTATGATTGCTAACAATTTCAGGTTAACTCAGTTTTATTCAATATGAATCATGACTTTTCATCAAATAATAGGTCTGGTCCACACTGACTGACATTGTCAAGATTGGTGCTACTGGTCTGTTCAGGGAAAAATGATCAGCAATAACTCAAGGTATGACTTTACAGACAGAGAGGAGAGTTCTGGGTAGGAGGCACACTCATGATGCATCAGTGAGTGACTGAGAGGAGAGAAGAGAGTACTTGGACGCCGCTGCTGCTGGAAAGGAGGCGATGACAGCGCTAGCTGGGGTGAACCTGTTGTTGTTCCAGGGGACTCCTTTAGTCGGACACTGGTGGTGGTGATCGTGGCGGTGGCGCTCTCGTTGGGGGCACTGGGGGGACCGCAGAGCTGAGTTGTTGTGGCGGTGGTGAGTTGTTGTGGCAGTGGTGAGTTGTTGTGGCGGTGGTGAGTTGTTGTGGCGGTGGTGAGTTGTTGTGGCGTTGGTGAGTTGTGGTGGCGTTAGTGAGTCGTGGTGGCATTGGTGAGTCGTGGTGGCATTGGTGAGTCGTGGTGGCATTGGTGAGTCGTGGTGGCATTGGTGAGTCTTGGTGGCATTGGTGAGTCTTGGTGGCATTGGTGAGTCTTGGTGGCATTGGTGAGTCGTGGTGGCATTGGTGAGATGTGGTGGCGTTGGTGAGTCGTGGAGGTGGTAGCGAGTCGTGGAGGCGGTAGCAAGTCGTGGAGGCGGTAGCAAGTCGTGGAGGCGGTAGTGAGTCGTGGAGGTGGTAGTGAGTTGTGGGTTATGTGACGTGACATGAATGTTAATTTCTCAGGTCCTGGTCAGTTTTGACATCTTCTGCTCTTGGACCCGATTGTATTTACCTTTGTGTTCTGAAGTCATGATCTTGGCAGCTGTCTTTGTCCTTGTCCTTGATTTTTGTGAAGTCATCAAGTCAGGGAGGTTTGTCAGTGGCATGGAAGGTATGACTTGATGTGTTGTTGATATATTGTTCAAAAAGCTTCCCTCGCAATAATCAATTTGTGAGTCTAACTTCTGTGTGTAGTAAGGTGCAAGAGTGGATTGTTGTGTCCCAGGTAGTCTTTTCAGAAAGTTTCTGGCATTTTATTTGATAGGCAATTTGAGTTCAGAGTTGGAAAGAGCATGGAAGATCAACTTTTGCTTACCTATGGTGAGGTTGTTGATTGGTGGACAACCGAATGGTGGTTAATGTGTCTTTCTGGATTATTCAGAGGCATTTGCTGTTATCAATCACTTGAGTTGTGTTGTCCAAACTGAAATACATTGGTGTTTTTGATGGATTGTTTGATTCAATTTGTAGTCTTCTGATGAGGAGACAAATGTGAGTTTCAGCAAGGGAAGTTGCCAGTGAGTTCCAAGAGGTGACAAGAGGAGTGCCCCAATGGCCTGTGCTGGATCCGTTCTTGTTTCTGTTGTCCATTAAGCATAGAACGGTTGTTGTGATTTAAGAGTTAAAGGCTTCTGCTGTAGACTTCAAACTTTTTTGAGAATCCCACAGGGTGTACAGGCAGGTTTGCACTGGGGACTTTATATCCCTATGCAAAGAGATTTGAATTTGGTGCTGTGTGTCCTCATAATGGTATCTCATTGAACTTTGACAGGTGGGTTTTAATGTTTTTCTACATGGGTAGTCTTAATTTGGAGCAGCTTCATGGCACAATTGGTTATAATTTGGAAGGTGTAGTACTTGAGCTTGTTAATTTCTGCAGCAACCTGAGTGCTTGTTGATTCAAGGCTGCAGTTTCATCTCCATGTTAAGAGTATTGTAAGAAAGGCTCCCTTTCTGGCCACAAGTCTGCTTTGCATTACTTTTAATGGAGCTCTGTTTTCCTGGTGTTCTCTGTTTATTACTTATATAAAACCTATTTTGGAGAATTGCTTGTGTGTGGAATGTGGGATTTTTAGGGATCCAAGACTGTTGGAGTCTTAAAAGGCGTTGGACCTGGGAGATTGATGGGTTGGGTAGAGTGGACTCCAGTGAGTGGCTGTAGTCTGGTGTGATGCATTGGAAGATTCTTCATTCTTCTGTGGATTGAGATTTGTTCGCTCTGCTTGAGAGCTTGGAATATTGACCCATGTGGTCATTTCTTCCAATTGGTGGTCCTTTGCTGTCAAATGGGCTATAAGCGCAGACTCTTTTTGTCTTGCTGTGTGCAGGCTTGGAATCAACTGTTCATTTATGGTTTAGAGTTGCATGAAATTGTTCAGTAGTGTTATTTTGTTGACCTATTAAGTGCACAAAGAGAAGAGGAAAGAGATAAAGCGAGTGGTGAGGAAAGCCAAAAAGGATGCTAATGCCAGGTAGGGCAGACGGTTGTGCCAAAATTTTGAGAGCAAAACGATGTTTTGGAAGAAGGTAAAGATGGTGAGAAAGGGAGAGACCAGAAAGGAGGAGGCAGTGAAAGATGTAAACAATACTGGCTTACACTGAAGTTTCGAACTGGATAGATCAATGTTTTGTTGTTGATATTGTGTTGCTTGATATTTAAAAGACATTGAACATCATTAGTCATTTGCTTCTGCTTTCAATTTTTTGGGGATATTGGAGAATGATAGGTTGCCAAGTTTAATTTTTTCTTCTTGGTGTGCTGTAACATGAGGGTAGTGGTTGATGGTGTTTGTGGTGGATCTAGACCTGTCCTGGGAAAAATTTGGTGAGATTTGTGTGACGAGACTGTTAGTCTCCCATGTTCTGGACAATTTAGATTCATCTTCTGCCCCTGGACCTGATGGTATCCACCCTAGTGTTTTGAAACAATATTCTTGGCAGCTGTCATTGCCCTTATCTTTGATATTGGTGAAGTTGTTGAGCCAGGGAGTTTGGACAGGGGCCTGGAAGGAATCTTATGTTGTTCCCTTATCCAAGTCAGGTGCAAGAAGCAACCCTCTCAATTATCAACCTATGAGTCTCACTTCTGTATGTTGTAAGGTGCTGGAGCAGGTTATTGTGTTGCAGGTGATTACTTTTCTGGAAGATGTCATTTTGTCAAGCGGCCAATTCGGATTCAAGATACAAAGGAGCACGGAGGATCAACTGTTGCTTACTTCTGGTGAGGTTGCTGATCTGGTGGATGTTGGAATGGTGGTGGATGTGGTCTTTCTTCCTTTCTCCAAGGCATTTGATGTGGTCAATAATTCTGTTTTGACAGTCAAACTAAGGTGTGTGGGTATTCATGGTGGATTGTTGGATTGGATTTGTAGTTTTCTGATGGGAGACAAATGTGTGTTTCTGTGGGGAGAGTTGTCAGTGACTTTTGGGAGGTGAAAAGTGGAGTACCCCAGGTTTCTGTGCCAGGGCCGCTCTTGTTTCTGCTGTGTGTTAATCATGTTGCAGCGGGAGTGGCTTGTAAGTGGAAGGCCTTTGCTGATGACTTCAAACTTTACTTGAGCTAACCACACACAGTACAAGCAGTTTGCCTGGGTGTGTTTTCTTTGCAGAGAGATCTCAATTTGGTGCAACCTATTTCCTTGTCATGGAATCTCTCTTTGAACTTTGCCAAATGTGTCTTTATGCGTCTTTACAGGGGACGCCTTGAATTGGAGCAGCTTCAAGATGGAATTGCTTATAGTTTGAGCTAGTTGATTCCTGCAAGCGAGGACTTGGAAGTGCTTGTTGACTCAAGGTTGCAATTTCACCTCCATGTGGTGTTGTTAGGAAGGCTTCCACTCTGGCAACCAGTCTGATCAGTTCTACTGTCAATAGGAGTTCTGTTTTCATGGTGTCTTTGTAACTCATATAAGGCCCATCTTGGACTACTGCTCTTGTGTGTGGAATGTGAGATATTTGTGGGATTTGAGACTTTTGGAGTCTGAGCAGAGGCGGTGGACCAGGGAAATAGAGGGTCTGGGTGGAGTGGACTATGGTGAGAGGCTCAGAGCTTTGCAGTTGTTTTTGGCTAGGGGGAGGTTGTTGCGTCTGGATCTGGTCATGTGTTGGAAGATTTTTCACTGTTCTGTGGATTTGGGTTGTCTGCTCTGTTTGAGCCACCTTCAGATAATGGCACACGTGGTCATTCTTTCAAGCTGGTCGTTCCTCTCTGTCGGACCCACTATAAAGGCAGATTTTTTTTATTCTTGATGTGTTGAGGTCTGGAACAGTTTGTCCTCTGATGTGGTGCAGTGCAATTCCCTCTGTGGCTTCAAGAGAGCCTTGGCTGAGGAGTTTTAGGGGGGAGGGGGAGGGTGTTGTACAAGTTTTGCTAGGCATAGCAGATTTGATTTTGTAGTTTTGTTTCTGGTTTTTGACAGTTAGGTGCAATTGTTGACCGTCTTCAGTGTTTTTTTGTCAACCTATTAAGCGCAAACCAACCAGCATTCACTTGCCGCTTTGATACCATGTTGTTCTTTACATTGCTAACGCACTAATGTATATATACTGCCTACCATGCGGGCATGTCCTGTTGGCAGGGCTGCCCGGGCTGTGGGGGGCTGCAAAGGTGAAATGTCTCGAGTGGGGTTCCAAAAAATTCAGTTCAGGGTCCTGGGCTTGTTTTAGGTGTATGTTAACTATGTTATTGTCAGTGCCCAAAAGCTGTACCTTAGATATATAGAAGGGATCAAGTGTCCACTCTTCCTGGTTTATCTGCTTTTTAGAAAGACCTGGATGTTGTCAGTGCTAAAGCAGCCTTGTGGAACTTGAAAACTAAATCCATATAAGTGTGTTGGTAGTACAGTGCCCACCAAAATTATCCTACAATGACTATTTTGCGCTGATTTTGGTGATTACAATGCTATATTTTTGTGTTAGCTAATGAATCAAATATGCTGCTTTATAACTTAGTTTGCACTTAGCAGCTTCTTCTTTTCAATTTGTGACATCTTGCAGCCAGTTTGGCATAGAAAAAAAAATCCAGATACGAAGTGGAAAATTCAGTAGTCCACACCTCCTTGATGGCAGTTTTCAGCTTGTCAATAGATGAATGATGTATCCGCCTTTGCCCCCTTGTTCTTCATAACATCCCATAAATTTTCTAGTGAATTTAAATCAGGAGAGTTACCAGGCTGGTCCATGAACAGAATATCTGTTGATCATTTTTTAATTTTCTTTTGCGTGCCACAGAGCATCATCTTGCAGGAAGAATTGACAGTTGTGGATGACAAGAAAGTTAAGCAGATGATCATTTGGACAAGCAATACAGGAATCCTGTTCATAGTAAGGCTTCTAGTAAGGAAGTTAAAATCCCCCCACATCCATGAGCACTGAAAGAAGCCCACACCATAACAGATGCTGGATGTTTGACTGTCTTAATTGAGAATTTTGAATTGTACCCATTTGAACCAGGCAGACAGCACACAAGTTTTGGTTAACGGGCAATGGTTTTTCAAGTACTTTCATCACTGAACATAACTGAAGGCTATTGCCCCAGTGTCTTTATTCATAACTTTTAGCCAAACTTGCTTCATCTTTATGGCCTTTGTTAACAAGGGTTTGAAGGCAGGATATCAAGATGGCATGTTGCATTCAAGTTGTAGCAGTGCTGAATAGTCTATTCGGACACATGTGAAATCATTTCAGGGTTCCTAACTTTCAATTCCCTGGCTGATTGAGTTGGTTGAAGTGGCATAGAAGTTTTAAACAGTTTTCAAGGGCGCCTGATTTTTTCCTGGGCTTTGGTGTCAACGAACTTTTGTTTTCTTGGCCATGTCAATTCTACATCAACAGGGTCTTCTGTGATACATTGTAGTGTTTAGCACTACAATGTATGTTGTGATACATTGTAGTGTGATAGCAACATTGTAGGGTTGAGCATCAGGAGCCCAGACAATAATGCATGGCACAACTACTCATGACCAAGGCCAGCGTGCCACTGAACGGTGGTAGCTGGTAGTACATTGATCCAGCTACACTGTAAATCAAACAGCACTATTGTACATATCTAGTACTCTTGTTATGTCATTTTATGTATTTACTGAAACGTGCACATTTTTGCCCTGACCCCGAGCATAAAATAATTTTGGTAGGCACTAATGAGGTTCTCTTGCACAGTGTTGAGTTCAAGTTTGTCCAGCTTCACTAGGATCTAGGAGTTACTATTCATAGAAAGTTGAGGTTCCAGCAGCCTGTCAGATAGGTTGTTGGAAATGCATCTGGGCTGGAAAATCATTCATCAAGAACCACAGTGCCGTAGCGCTGATTTTATTGTTTTGCTCTTTGTTATGCATGTTAGAGCACTCATGAACTATTGTTTGTGTGTGGAACATTAGTTACTTTTGCAACTTGAGATTGTTGGAGTCGGTGCTGACTAAAAATGTGGATAGATTACCTGATCCTAATTAGGCTGCTAAATTGAGGTGTCATGACCTAATTTTACTGAATGGAAGGCTTTGCGGTCTGATCTTGAGTGTTGGAAGATTATTTAACAACAGAATGGATATATTCATTTCAGAGGTATTTCCATGTTTGATTCTGAGCATTGAATGTGTGATAATGCCTACAAACTCTTGATGCCAGTTTTGTGTAAATGACAAAGAAGATAATGTTAGGTGCCAGATACGTCCAGCAGTGGAACAAGAAGTCTGCTTTTGTTCTTGACTCTGATTGACTGACCATTTTCCAATGGTTGCTGGTACATGTTCTAGATGGTGCTTTGTTCACATGTTTTTTCAGTTGAGTTTGTTGTCAACAGTTCATTTATTGATCTTTTGATCTACAAATTTTTTGTTGAGATCTGGGACTGTTTGGCCTAGTCGCATCATGGAGGAGGCTCCTGTGTTCTTTAATTTGTATGCATGCAATGTGTGGGCTTTGTTCCTCTGTGAGGACAAGTTTTTTTTCCTTCTTTGGTCCAGTCATGCATAAAGCTTGTTTTTATTTAGGTCATCAGTGCACAATAATTTCAGATTTGATCTTTGTATTCTTTTGGCTGTTTATACCCACATAATACTGCATGCATAACTCTACCAGCTTCCCTGGTTTTCTTTGATCTGTCTGACTTGCTGGTCTGCAGAAACTAAGCAAGGGCTGCAAAGGTGAGAAGCACTCCAGGATGATCTTATACTGTAGTGAAACAAGCACTTGAGGGCATTTGCTTCATTTCCAGTCCTTGCCATCAAGTTTTTTGAGTTCATCATCATCCATAGAGAGTGAAGATCTGTTCAGTATTGGAAGGAACATCTACATGCCATATGAGAACCGATTTAAAGATCAAGGTGAAATGTTATTATTCAATTATAATTTGAGAATGTGTAGTTTCATATATATTTTAAGTTATTAACTGTTCAATGAAACA
>SDVV010025312.1:0-12444 GCA_016164225.1 Gammarus roeselii | reverse complement strand
TTAAGTGACTGCCATGTTATTAATTGGACTCCATTCCACTGATACAAATTGTGAGCAGAACATCGATGGCGCAAAATCTAATGCATCTTCAATGGTTCACTAGATTTTGCGTCATCGAAATTCTGTATATAATTTATGTCAGTGAAATGTGGTTCATCTAAGAATATGGCAGTCATTTAGAGCGTCAAAAATACCTAGAGAGATTTTCTGGAGGGTATTAAAATTCACCATCTGAAGAGATGCAACAATTGATTTGCGTTTTGAAGTAGAAGAATATATTTATATTCTGCTTGTGTGAACGCTCTCTAGTACTAGGACTACTCAGCACCAACTCTCTGAGCTATTCTACTTCCATAGAACAGGTGATTGTTGGTAAACATTAGTTTGACTCCCAAATAATATATAAAATTTATCATTCACTTGATTGTCCAATTACTTTTATCAGCGGTCGTATTCAGCTGTTGATCTGGAACGCCGCTGCGTGGAAATTTCGCCTTGGTGCGACAGGTCAAGCAACAAATGTTTCTTAAGATATTTCTCAATCATTTTTTATAACAGCGCTTTCTGAAAAAGTATTGACAGATTGGTTAACACTAACCTAGCAAAACGAAGTGGTGATATTTACAAACTCTAGTGGACCTCTACAGATGCACCACAGCTTGGAACTTTCAAGAATTGGTTTTGCTAAGATAGTGTTTCTCAATCTGGTGATATTTTTTCTATTTGTGCTATGAATGCAGAAATTATTTTAAAAATATCAATGAAAACATCATTTTCTTGGCTCTCAGATCTTGTCAGGTCAAATAGAATAAATTCAGCGAGCGCTTATTTCTTAGGAAAATACTTACCTTGCGTTCTAGTGTAACTTCGAATTTATATCATTTATTTATGAACATCTCGAAACGCAAACATTAATGGCTAGATGGAGATCCACAAAAGATTTATTCAAAACCAATCGATAATCATCATAACCTACGCCCAGCTATTCACACGCAGTGGCTAGCTGAGAATGTAGAGCTTGCAACTGTAGACTCCTGCTTTCTTACGCAAAATTTCACACCCGCTCATTTCTTCCGACTATAATAACTATTTGCTCCAATACTCAAACGGATTACCGTTAGCGCTTTCAATTATTTCCACGTTAATAAATGAACCCTGTTATATGTATATAATTTGAAAAAAACAATTTTGATAACATGAAATGTGCTGAACTTTTGAGAAATTTGGAAACTATTTGAATAAAACGTTGAAGGTCCATTAGATTTCACCCATCAACATTCGGTTTACACTTTAAATCAGTGGAATGGGGTCCATTTAATCACGTGGCAATCATTGAGAGAGTCAAAAATACTATAAAAAAATCCGGAGGGCATTAATAATCATCAACTGGAGAAATGCGACGAATGACCAGCGTTTTGAAGAAGAAAAATATATTTCCATTCTACTTATGTGAACGCGTTTAAGTCCTATAACTAATTACTGCCATATCACCGAGCTGGCTCTTACGCACCGTATGTCGCTAAACAGTACGCGTAGCGGCGCTAGAAGTAATGGTGGCTTTAACAGGCAAAATTGCTCTCATCACTGGTAAGGTTGTTGAACATCTGCTCAGGATTAATTTCTACAAAAGGGAGAGATGATGATTCAAATATGCAGTGGGTGGGGAGGAGGCTTGGGATATCTCGTTGGGTTAGGTAGGATGGCAGTCTGCAGGACATGGTCGAGGAGAACCGGGAGCAAATAATCGGCTGAGCCACGAATTTTCTGGTTAAGGTGCGAGAAAAGAACAGAGTGAAAACTGAAGGAGATCGAGGCTGGAGCAGCTGAACAGTTCGGGACTCCCAGGGGGGAAGAAGATGAATGATACATATTTTACCTAACTAACTTAAGGACTACAGTAGCCAGTGCTGAGGACTGACTGTTCAGGCATTTCTTGATATCTTGGCTCGTTTCATATCCAAATAAGAAACTATGGAAGGCTCCTTTGACCCCTTCTTCTTCTTTGTGTTTGTACTTTGATTTTCCTCTTTTGGAGATGGATTTGGATTTCTTTTATCTATTTGGATTTTTCATCACACTAGTAGTAACTAGGTACCTTCAGATTACACCCATTTCTGTCTTATTCCCTTGCTATTTGTATTTCTTTCCCAACAGCCCAAATTTCTTGTTATATGTAAAGTTATGTAACCTGTTATGTAACTGCAGGCTGCTTTTGCTTTGACTTTTTGTCTGAATTCCTTCTTTTTTGTTCAGTTATTGGTTTACCTTTAGTAACCTGGTCTTTCAGCTCACAATCTACCTTCTTCCTCCTTTGAATTATACTACAATTGCACCTTTAAAGAACAGACCTTGCATCAAGCCTCCCTCCTCAACTCATCATCATCACTACTATTGATCAATCACTGAGCATCATCATTTCAATTTTTTTACTCAGTTATCTGTAATTGTTAGGTCACAATTTAAACTATTAGGTAGATAGGTTTTATTAGTTTAGTACTCAATTTTACTTGTTTTTAATTTTGATATGCACTGCATGTCCCTGAAGAATATCATTTCACAAATCAATTAGAATGTTCTCGGTGTTCCCAATCTTGTCCTGCTGTGTTCTTCCTTGAGCCAGTCAGAAATGAGTGTTTTGAAAAAAGGAAAGAATCTTGAAAATTATCTAAACAAAAGAGTTTGTTGGGTGCTCGTTTGCATATATTGCGTATTGACAATTTTTTCTTATATTATGAACAAATTCTATCTATTAATAGGAATTTTAATTTAAGTGTCCAAACATGAGAGTAGCTATGACTGTTTCTGTGGAGATATCTGCAACCAAAACATTTGAAAATAAAATATAGCATTCAAAAAGTATGCGGTCAAGAAATTTTGTTTATATGGTATGTATATCTACCATTATGACCTTGAAGTGCCGCAAGTTTCAACATTCTATCATAAACCAATACAAAGTTATTTACAAGGAACCCAGCACCAAGTTATGGCCCCTAGTTGGGGGTGATTCCCCGCACCACACGGGGTGATTCCCCCGTCCCCCCCAATATATCAATAATTGAAACGCATATTAAAAGTTTGAGAGTACCAATAGAAAGATCATGCCTATATTAGTACTTATCAGTTGCTTGAAATAAATTTATACATGAAATATTATGTCTGACAGGTGTTTTTTATTCTTGTTTTTTGCTGCTGTAATACTGGACTATCAATTTTCTTTTTCTGATCTCACCATGTGAAATAATTTTCTTTTGTCAGTAATTGCAAACTAACTTTACTGGAAGTCATTTATACACATCCTGAACTAATTATGACCATTAAATATAAGTAAATGAACAAATATTACATAAAAATGATCTTTTTAATACGATATAGCGTCGACTGGGGTGACTCTCCGCATTTTGCGCTTACTTTAAAATAACTCAGAAAGTAAGCGGCCAAGAATTTTTGTATTTACGGTGTGTATAGCTACCATTATAACCATGGACCACGATTAGTTTCAACATTCTAGTGTAAACCAAAAAAAAAGTTACTTACAAAAAAATGTGCGGCGAGCTACTGCCCCAAATCGGGGGTGACTCCCCGCACCAAACGGGATGACTCCCCGCACCTCCCATATATCAATAATTGAAATGCAAATTAAAAGTTTGAGAGTACCAATAGATAGAGCATGCTTATATTAGGATATAAAAGTTGCCTTAAATTAAATTTTACGTAAAATATCTAGTCTGAAAGGTCTTTTTTATGCTTGTCTTTTGCTGCAGTCATGCTTGACTGTCGAAGGAATTATTTTGTTTGATTTCACAGCCTTAAATAAGGTTTTTCTTCAATAATTGCAATCTAACTCTACTGGAAGTCATTTCTCCACATCCTGAACTAATTATGATCCTAAAGTATTTGTAAATTAGGGAATATTACAAAAGAACGATAATTTTATTAATACGATAAAACAGGTAAAAACATTATTTCTTCAATTCTATAGCAAACTTATTGCATTAACATGAATACAAGTCATGCTAGGTAAGGTATTGTTATCGAGATATGAAAATATGCTGAAAACAATCAGTCCTTAGGCCTAGACTTGTCACCATGTGTTAAAAACATCGGGTCATTATAAAATTAGTTATGCATTTTGAAATTAGCTGTGGTATAATTATTGTGGGTTTTTTACTTCCAGATGTCTTAACATGTGTGTGGAATTGCATTTAATTACTTATCATTGAAGAAAAACTAAGATATTTAATAACAAAATTATTGCGGGTGGCACCCCCAATTTTTTTTACCTGGGGTGACTCCCCGCAGTTGAATATTTGTAGATATCTACAAAAGTTTATATTTCTTTGCAAAATCCTTCATACGCAACAAACTACAACATATTCTGAGTATCATCACCAAATTTGGCTCTAATCCTATGCAAACTCTAGCCACAGCATCAAATTTTGCGGAACGTCAAATTTTCCAAACCAAAATTATCGGGCACCTGAAAAACACACCTTCACTTTGGCCATTTTTCATAAATTCTGTGCGCTCATCGAATTTCTACAAGTAGCCGATAATTACTAACGAAGACCTGCTTTTTGAAGTCCTGTAGTCGAATATTGTGATTTTTAATCTTCTGGTGCCCAAAAGAGGAGTGCGGGGAGTCACCCCGGGTTTTCAACTGCAGGGAGTCACCCCGGTTGACGCTAACATGTTGAAGATGTATTTCTTCAATCCTATAGTAAACTAATTGCATTGACATGAATGAAAGTCATTCTAGGTGAAATATTATCTTGACATGAAAATATGATGGAAAAAAATTGTTCCTGGGTGTTAAACATCAGTTAACACCTAGGCCTCGACTTGTCACCCGGTATTATAAACATCGGATTATAAAATTTGTTATGCATTTTGAATTTTGCTGTGGTCTCATTATTTCAGGTCATTTCCTCCCAGATGTCATAAGTGTGAAGAATTGCATTTAATTATTTTTTATTTAAGAAAAACGAAGAGATTCATTAACATAATAGGTGCGGAGAATCACCCCAATAGTTTTTTCACCAGTGGTGATTCCTGCAGTTGTATGCATGTAAATATCTAAGAAAGTTTCCATTTCTTTCCTAAATCCTTCTCATGCAAAGAACTATATTATATTCTGAGTATCACCTCCAAATTTAGCTATAATCCAATGGTAACTCTAGCCACAGCATCAAAGTTTGCGGTACGTTGATTTTTCTGAACCAAAATTATCAGGGACCTGAAAAACTCCTTCACTTAGGCAATTTTTCATAAATTTTATGTGCATACCAAATTTCTATAAGTGACTGATACTTACTAACAAAGACATGCTCTTTCAAGTCCTGCAGTCATATAGTGACATTTCCAATGTTTTGGTGCCCAAGAGGGGGGTACGGGAAGTCACCCCGTGTTGTCGACTGCAGAGAATCATCCCCAGTTGACGCTATGAATGCATGCAATTTTCTAATATGTAATTTCTATAGCTATTGTATGATGCATTATGGACACCAAAATGACAATTAAACCATTTGAGATCAGCAATAAACAATAGGTAGGGTAATACTTGGCCAGAAATCATATAGCTATATACCGGTGAGGTATTGTGTTTAAACCAGATGGCTAAGTTGATATTTTATGTGATTAAGCTATGATATTGTAATCAGATGTTGAATTTATGCTATTTTTTTTAGTTTTTACCAAGTGGCATTGACTGGTGTCACTCCTACGTACAGCATTTTTGGCACCAAAATATTGTAGCTAGCTAAATCTCAAATTTTGACTAGAGAACTTGAAAGAGGAAGTCCTTGTTGCTATGTATTGCCTACTTACAAACATTTGCTACACACTCTTACTTTTTAATAAATTGCTTATATGTAGGTCTATTTTTCAGGTCCCTGAAAATTTTGTTCAGGAAAAAATAAATTCCAGACTGTGATGCTGTAGCTAGAGTTTCCAATTCATTGTTGACAAAATTGGTGGTGATAGCTACTAGGAAAGTGTGCAGATTGTTGTATTGGTAAGATTTTTAAAATATGTATTTCTATAATCATACAAATATAAAACACCAGGGAAAAAACGTCAGGTAAAAAAAAAAGTTCGAGTGTCTCTGTATGATTTTTCTTAATTAATTTCATTTTTCTTGTTTGAATTGTACATAGATATTATTTTTTACACCTGATGTCATTTGTAAACACATTCCCAGAACAAAATGATGCCAAAGCTGATTTCAAAATGCTGCAGCTAGGACCAAGCGTGAACTTCCTTCACAACCCAGGGGGAGTTTTTTTTACCAAGTCTTCATATAAGCTAACAATACCATAGATAACACAGTAATTATTCTTAGCATGCCTCAGTGTTCATGCTGCAGCAATTAGTTCTCTATAAAAATACGGATATTCCCTTGTTTACTTGTTTGTATTGCATTTTTGGAAACATTTTGTTGTAGTTTCTGTTCATTTAATCATACTTGTCATAGCTAATTATTCCAGGGTATGGAGAGTAACATGCAGTAAATATAGTGTGCAATTAGTAAAGAACCAATTTCAGCGGCTGTGATACTAGCATCAATCAGGGTAATACGCTACATTTTATGCATACTATAAAACTTATAAAGTACTTGAACTAGAAACTATATAGCTGTATAGCTACTACAACATATTTCAAGTATCACCACCAAATTTGGTTGCAATCCATCAGAAACTTTAGCTACAGCATTAAAGTTTGCAGAGCATTGATATTTTCCAACCAAAATTTTCTGGTAGCATTAACTCAAAAAGTAAGTGGTGGAGCACTTGGTATTGACGGTGTGTATAGCTACTAAAATGATTGTGAAGCACCGTAAGTTTCAACATTCTTTCATCAACCAAGAAGAAGTTATTTACAAAAAAACATGCTGGGAGCAATGGTCCCCAATTGGGGGTGTTTTTTCGCACTGAACAGGATGATTTCCCGCACCCCCCATTTATCAATCATTGAAACGCAAATTGAGAGTTTGAGAGTACCTATCAGAAGTGCATGCCTATATTAGTATATATCAGTTGCTTAAAATAAGATGGTAAGTAAAATATTAAGTCTGTGACAGGTGTTTTTGACGTTTGTCTTCTGTTGCCGTCATACCCAACTGTCAAAGGATTTTTTTCCGATCCTAAATTTATTATGACCCTAAAGCATCAGTAAATACAAACTTATTGCATTAACATGAATACAAGGCATGCTAGGTAAGGTATTGTTATCTTGGTATTAAAATATGATAGGAAAAGATCATTTCTAGGTGTTGAACATAAATGAACACTCAGGCCTAGGCATATCACCATATGTTATAAACATTGGCTCATTATTAAATTAGATACGCTTCTGAAATTAGCTGTGGTATCATTATTTGTGGTCATTTATCTCCAGATGTCATTATATGTGTGAAGAATTAATTACATTTCATTACATTGCATTGAAAAAGAACAAAGATATTTATCAACAAAATAAATGCGAGGAATCACCCCCAATAGTTTTTTCACCTGGGGTGATTCCCCGCAGTTGTGTATTTGTATATATCTACAAAAGTTTGTTGCTCTCCAAAATCCTTTTCGCACAACAAATTAAGACATATTCCGTGTATCAACAACAAATTTGGCCCTTATTCAATGGAAACTCTAGCCACAGCATCAAAGTTTACCGAATGTTGATTTTCCGAACCAAAATGATCAGGGAACTGAAAAACACATCACTTTGGCGATTTTTCATAAATTCTGTGCGCATATCAAATTTCTACAAGTTATTGATACTTACTAACTAAGACCTGCTCTTTCAAGTCTCATAGTCAAATAGGGACTTTTCTGATGTCTTGGTGCCCAAAAGGGGGGTGCGGAAAGTCACACTGTGTTGCCGACCGTGGGAATCACCCCGGTCGATGCTACCGGAAAAATTCTCATTCAATATGGTTATGTTTCATGAATTCTGTGTGTGTATAAAATTTCTACCAGTTACAGATACTTGCCTACTAACAATGATCGGCTCTTTCAAGTCCTGTAGTCAAACGGTGACATTTCTAATATGTTGGTCCCTAAAGAGAGGTGCAGGAATCACCCTAGATTGTTGACCACTGGGAATAACCCCGATCAACGCTTCATTGCAAATTACCTGTTGGCAATGGCTTATGTTGTCTTTTATTTTTCAGGAGCTTCATCTGGAATTGGTGCTGCCATTGCCAAAAATTTTGCAAGATCTGGTTGTCAGGTTTGTATTAGAATCTATGGAAATTGTTCATTTTCCTGACATGGGATGTGTATTTGCTGTGTTAGATTGAACAGTTGACATTTTTCCAGTTAACTTCAAAAAAAAATTATGGGAAAAATGCCTATTCCAAATTATTAATTGTTTATTCACAGTCATCCATAGTGTTTGCTCATATGAAAGCTGGCAGTGTGCACAAATTCCCATTTCTAAACCTTGTTCACAAAGCTGATTTCGATATTATACAGGCATGCTGTGCTGGCCTCCCCTGGCTCAGTTGCTCCTCACTGGTCTGTGATAATGCTAGAGGAGGCTGCAAAAGTAAGAAACTCTTCTTAGTTTTTCAAATTTGCAGCTCTTGTCTGCTCCTACAGACTAGTAATGCAGATCATAGGGAGCCAAGCGCATTAGTATTACCAGGGCATAAACAGAAATTAAAACACAAAGATATAAACTGGACTGTACACTACTGAATAAAAAAGCCATATGCAAGACAATTGTTGAAAAGAAGAAAGAAGACCAAGTCTCTTCTCACAGAGGAGAGAACAAAACACACACATCCAAACACACCCAAGATGTGACCAGGCCAAACAGGCCCAAGTCCCAATGAGAAATTCACATGTCAAATCGGAAGGTAAAAATAAACACTGCAGTCCACGCTTAGAGAACTAGAACAGTGACCCATTGATATGCCTGGGAATGCATGTTTTATCACTCCCATGCCTATTAATAATTGTCGTTTCTATGTTGAGGGCTAGTTACTATACAAAGTTGGACTGTTATTTATTTTATTTGTACTCTAACCCACCAACACAGTACTTGTAATCCTATAGGGGCCCTTCCAGAAATGTAACATCCTGCACTGTTGAGCAAAATTCCTTTCAATTCAAATGCCTTCAAGTAAACAAGAAGAGAAAATTTGCCTTTACATGACTTCCTAAGCTGCTAATCAGGAACAAACAGTAACACTGGCCAGGAGAGATCCTGTGCTGGTTGTGGGTTACTCTTCCTTGATTGATAGGGTCTGAATGTGACCTGCATGAGATCTATAGAGTAAACGGACAAATTTTGATGTTTAGAGCAAAGAAATTGGAAGGTATGTATGAGTGTGAAAGTGTGGTTAGTAGAGGGATCTTACATATAAACAACGTCCACAAGGAGGCACAATGAGGAGTTGTGCAGAGGAACTCTCCCTCCCTCTTTGTTTGATTTTTTCAAAAATCAATGAGAACAGGAATGGTATCTGAAGTCTGGAGCGAATTTATTGTTGTCCCAATATTCAAGGCTTAATCTCACACTGATTCACTCATTTACAACCCCCTGAGATTGACATCTGTTTGCTGCAAATCAATGGAAAGAATAGTTCTATCTCTGTTGACTGAGTACCTTGAGAGCAACATTATTTTGTCATCACATCAGTATGGTTTTTGAAGTAACCGTAGCACCTAGGACCAGTTGCTGTTGTCATACGATGATGTTGGAAGGTGGATTGATGAGGAATATGTTGTGAATGTCATAATGCTTGATTTTTCTAAAGTATTCAATGTGATGCGTCATGGTGTGCTTCTGTCTATGCTAGAGTTCTTGGGTGTGTGTAATTCATTGCTGGCCTGACTTGCATCATTTCTCTCAGGCAGAGTGATGAGTGTTTGTGTGAGTGACAGTGTGAGCAGCCCAGTTGATGTGACAAGTGGTGTACTTCAGGGCTCTGTTCTTGGTCCACTACTGTTCTTGATTTATATCCATCACATCTCAAGTGGTCTTCTATGCATGTTCAAGACATTTGCGGACGATTATAAACTGTACTCGAGATACTCATAAAAGGACACTGAGCCTGCCGTTCGCATTGTTCAGTCACTCCAAAATGGTTTGGATACAGTTGACTCTGTTGCAAGGTCCTGAAATCTCAGATTGAATCCAGACAAGTGTGTGCTGCTATGCTTTTACAGAGGTTGCATTGATTTTAATGCTTTAGTCCCAGTTAACCAGTACTTCTTGCAAGGTAGAGCATTAATGTTTGTCACCACCCATAAAGACTTATGTGTCAATGTGAACACAAGTCTCAGATTCCACCATCATATCCATATGGTGGCTGCAAAAGCTGGTGGGCTGGCAAACTGCTTGCTGAGATCAACTGTCTGTGGGTCCCCAGAGTTTATGGTACCCTTGCATGTTGCACATATTTGCTTAATTATTAAGTATGCATCTTGTGTCTGGAACACTGGATATTGTGGGGACTGCAGACAGCTTGAGTCTATTCGGAGGAGATGGACCAGAAACATTGATGTGCTGGACGTGGACTATGGTAATCGATTGAGAAGCTTGGATTTGTTTTCTGTCGAGGGTTGCCTTCTGAGGGCAGACCTGATGAAACATTGGAAAATTTTGCATGGTAAAGCAGAGGATTTGCTGAATATTTTTTCCTTGGCTCCAAGAGTTGGTACTAGATGTCATCTGCTGAAATTGGTGTTTCCTCCTCACTCTTCTAATGCCCGCAGTAGGTTCTTTGGTGCAAGATGTGTTGCTGTGTGGAATGGTTTGTCTGCTGACATAGTGCAATTGACAGATTGCGTTGACCGGGGTGACTCCTCACATTTTCCGCGTACTTAAAATAACTCAGAAAGTACGCGGGCGAGAAACTTTGTATTTACGGTGTGCATAGCTACTTTAATGATTATGAAGCACCGTAAGTTTCAACATTGTATCGTCAATCAAAAAAAGTTATTTACAAAAACTGTGCGGCGAACTATGGCCCCGAATTGGTGGTGACTTCCTGCACCGAACGGGGTGACTTCCCGCACCCCCCATTTAGCAATATTTGAAACGCGAATGAAAAGTTTGAGAGAACCAATCGAAAGAGCATGCCTATATTAGTATACATCAGTTGCTTAAAATAAAATATGCAATAAAATATTACGTCTGTGACAGTTGTCTTTGATGCTCGTCTTTTGCTGCCGTCTTATCCGACTGTCAAAGGATTTTTTTTCCCGATTTCGCCGCGGGAAACGAAGTTTTTCTTCAATAATTGCAATCTAACTTTACTGGAAGTCATTTCTCCACATCCTCAACTAGTTATGACCCTAAAGTATCAGTAAATGAGCGAATATTACGAAAAAACGATATTTTTAATAATACGATAAACATGTGAAAAATGTATTTAGTCAATTTTATAGCAAACTTATTGCATTAACATGAATACAAGTCATGCTAGGTAAGGTATTGTTATTTTAATATGAAATTGTGATGAAGAATATTGTTCCTGGGCATTAAACATGAGTTAACACTTAGGCCTAGACTTGTCACCATGTGTTATAAACATCGGGCTATTATAAAATTAGTTACGCATTATGAAATTCCAGATGTCATTATATGTGCAAAAAAGTGCATTTGACTACTTTTCATTGAAGAGAAACAAAGATATTTAATAACATAATAAGTGCGGGCAGTCACCTCCGATCGTTTTTTCGCCTGAGGCGACTCCCGCAGTTGTATATTTGTACATATCTACGAAAGTTTACATTTCTTTCCAAAATCCTTCCTACGCAACGAACTACATTGTCTTCCGAGTATCACCACCAAATTTTTTCCTAATTCAATGGGAACTCTAGACACAGCATCAAAATTTGCGGAACGTTGATTTTTCCGATTCAAAATTATCAGGGACCTCCAAAACACACATTCACTTTGGCGATTTTCAATAAATTCTGTGCACATATCGAATTTCTATAAGTAGCTGATACTTACTAACAAAGACCTGCTCTTTCAAGCCCCGTAGTCAAACGGTGACGTTTCCGACGTCTTGGTGTCCAAAAGAGGGGTGCGGGCAGTCATCCCGTGTTTCCGACCGTGGGGAGTCACCCCGGTCGACGCTATCACTCGCTATAAGCAGGCCCTTGCTGATCCACTGTATGACAATTTTGTAGATTTTGACTAGCCTGGTGAGGCATAATTTATGTGTTGTAATGTATGTATGCACATTTCTGTCTGTGTATATGTATTTCTAATGCATGTATATATATATATATATATATATATATATATATATATATATATATGTATATATGTATATATGTATATATGTATATATGTATATATGTATATATGTGTGCGTGTGAGTGCGCGCGTGTGCGCGTCTGTGCGCGTGTGAGCGCGTGTGAGCGCGTGTGTGCGTGTGTGCGCGTGTGTGCGTGTGTGTGCGCGTGTGTGCGTGTGTGTGCGCGTGTG
>SDVV010025311.1:0-12444 GCA_016164225.1 Gammarus roeselii | reverse complement strand
TATGTTTATAATGAATTTGATAAATCCACAGATACATATACAGATACAATTACAGACTTATATATACTAGGTCGAAATCGCCCGGGAAGGGGGGTTGACTGATGACGAGGCGCACTTCACACTACTCTCTTTCACACCCACTCACACATCTTATCCCCCTTTGCGCTGAAGGGTCTGGTCCGAGGTCAGTGTCGGCAGCCGGGCACGACAGCGTGGCAGGTTTACCCCTGCTGCGTCATGATGACTGCCCCTCCCCCCCCCACGATAATCATGTCTTTCAACGAGATGAGAAGGACGGGAAAACACATAAGAACAGTGTCAAAAATCATCCATTCACAATCAGTCTCCACTGACGTCTATGCATTGCACGCTCTCTCGCTACTTCCACATTCCAGTCTCTCCTTCCTAACGCCTGCTTCACACAGTCCATCCATCCAAAATTCGGTCTATCTCTAGGCCTGCGTCCACTCGCCTCTGCTTTCAACACTTTTTACCAATCTCCCATCATCCATCCTCACTATGTGCCCGAACCATCTCAGAACACGCGAATTCACTCTGTCCTCTAACATCTTCACCATCCCCATTATAGCTCACACCACGTCGTTATTAATCCTGTCTCTCAGCGTCACACCAGCCATGCCCCTCAAACATTTCATCTCGAGGACATTCAACCTTCTCCTCTCTTCTGCTCTCACCCCCCAGGACTCAGACCCGTAGAACGCAGCTGGGACAACCACACCCTCATACAGTCCCTTCTTTGCTTCCATCCCCAACGTCCTACAACTCATTACTTCGTTCAAATTGTCGATGTATTCTTCAGATCTTGCATCTTCTATGCGTTCTAAATGACCCTTGATATGTTGGGTGTGCAACCATTCGCTCTCCTTCTTCGTACCACATTGTTGACGGATCCAATGTTTATATCCAGGTTGTATCCAGGTTGTATTCCTCGGTAAATGCTCTTTTCCCTTTGATTAGAGAATTACTTGAGTATTAGGTACTGTTCAACATCTAGAAAATTATAATTTTCAGGAATACTTTTAAAGACAGCAATTAACACGATAGGCGAGGTGTCCATTATACCAGAAAAAAATCTGGAAATACCCTGTCAAGGAGTTTCTGTTATACCCTTCAACGTCAATTAGTTTTTGAACTAGGAGTGTTTACTTGCGACCAGTTTTTGTCCGTGTTAACCGTTTATTGCAGAATTCTAATATATTTCACTACATCATTTTGAATTGGCCAGTCAAACAGTCCAATTCTCTGTCGTCGTGTCCCAATTACCAACCCCCGCCCATCCATCGCAGTGACGGCTACTGTCCCCGTCTGCATCTCATTGCCTGTCAAATGGACGAGCAGCGAACTACTGCTCTGTGGGGATGGACGAGTGACGTTGATTCTCAACGGCTACTTTATAGAAGCTGCTAGCGATGTTGGGTCCTCAAGGGAGCCCTTATGACGTTGTGCCCACAAGGGTGGCCCACAAGGGTGGATCCTCTAGGGTCGCCATCGTGAGGAAGGGGCCTCTAGGGTAGCCCTCGTGAGGAAGGGTCCTCTAGGGCGCTCCTCGAGACGCCGTGTCCTCTAGGGCAGCCCTCGTGTCGTTGTGCCCTCACGAGCGGCCCTCACGAAGCCGTGCCCTCAAGGGCGGCCCTCGTGACGTGGGATCCTCTAGGGCAGCCATCGTGACGTTGGGTCTTACTACCTCCTTTCATGACGTTGTACTCTCAAGAGTGACCTTCGGTACGTTGGGCCAACAAGAATGACCCTCGCGACCCACAATAAGTACAGTGGACTTTATACAATCATTACTGTAGACTCTAAAGATAGTATCGATATTTGTGCTTGTTGAGCAATAAGGGTTGTTTGTCATCTTTCTGAGTTCAGCAAAAGGTAACAATGTGTTTCCCTCGCAAATCAGCTAAAATATCAAGTCCGTTCTTTTCCTTCTTTCAATTTTAATACTCCCATTATCCTTCATTTGAACATCACTCGAGTTTTACTGTTATTCTGCCTCACGTTCCCATTCATGCTCTCTGCTGGTTAGAATGAACCGTTTATTGGAGCCTCTGGGACTCGTCAGCCACATAATGCCTGTGGACAAGCTTTGTTTTAGGAATTTCTTGTGTGTTTGCTCTTCTTTACTCTTGATCAGTTTGGCAGTTGATTGTATACTTCCCAGCCCATATCTGCAGTTTATCTGCTAATATCACCACTCATTTGTAAAGCGCATTGAGCTGATGTGCTCGAAGAGGAACACTACAAGCAAGATGTGAAGCAGTTGGTCTAGGGGAACGTCTTTCAGCCCTTCCGTCAAAAGCCGTCTGTTCATCCGCCCCCTTCGGGTCTTCTGTGCTCACGTCCACCAGCCTTCTATTCTTCCATTCTTCCGCCCCTCCCCTCCTTATCCTTTCTGTACACCTGTCCTCCGTTTTTCCGTTTTCGTCGCCTTCTGTTCTTCGGTTCATACTTTCTCCCGCCCATTTTCCTTTAGTCTGCCCGCCGTTGTCATTTAGCCTCCCCGCCCACTGACCTTTAACCTCCCCGTTCATTGTCCTTTGGTCTCCCCGTTCATTGTCCATTAGTTCCCCCGTTCATTGTCCTTTAGCTTCCCCGTTCATTGTCCTCTAGTCTCCCCGTTCATTGTCCTCTAGTCTCCCCGTTAATTGTCCTTTAGTTTCCCCCCTTCATTGTCCTTGAGTCTCCACGCCCATTGTCTCCCCGCCTTTCACTCTTCTGCCTCCCCTACCGACTGTCCTGCCACAATCCCACCTTATGTCATTCCGTCCTACCACTCTCTCTCCTTCCACTCTCTGTCCTTCCACTCTCTGTCCTTCCACTCTCTGTCCATCCACTCTCTGTACTTCCACTCTATGCACTTCCACTCTCTGTCCTTTCAATCTCTGCCTTTACGTCCTCTCACCCCTCCATCCTTCGTCCCCCTGCCCATCTGTCCTTCCTTCCCCCTGCCCATTATACTTACGTCCGCCCACCTTGCTCTCTTCCACGCCCTCTGTCCTCCTGTGAACCCAATCTCTGTCGTTTTTTATTCCGCCCTCTTGCGTTCCGCCAACCCGCCTTCCATTCCCTCGCCCTCTGTCGTTCCGCCTCCCGCCCTCTGTCATTCCTTCCCCTCGCCCTCTCCTTTTGTCATTCCGTTCACCCACCCTTCGTCTCTCTGTCTATCCACCTCGACCTTCTTCCGTTTCTCCACCATTTGTCTTTGCCTTCTGTCCTTCCGTTCACCGCCCCTATGACTTTCCAAACACCCACCCCACCTTCCTTCAGGCCCCCGCTTTCTGTCATACCGCCCACCCGCCTTTCTATCCTTCCGGCCTCCGCCCTCGGTCCCTACGTCCTCGCCTCATGAACTTAATTTATTCAATCTCTGGCAGCAATCCATCACCGCGGGAATATCCCGCAAGGCGATGGGGGGAACACTGGACAAATTGATTTGACCATTTATGAATATTCAGGGCCGGCGACAAGCGCCGCCCCTCTCCCACATTTTGCTTGCTCCCTTTGTTAGCCCCAAACATTCTCCGTTCCACCTCCCTTTGTTATAAATGTATTTTTTTTGGCTGCTGCTGCTGCTTTGTTGTTGTTGTTTTGTTGTTGCAGCTGCGGAGGTTGACTGTTATTGTTGTTGCTGTCTGCCGTATCGAAGATTTGACGTCCGCTGGGCGATGGAAAGGGAGGTGAATATGGGCGGGCAGTGTAGATCTGGCGACGGCCAGTCGTGAATTTCTCCACCGATGCCCTGTCGCGGAGATGTTTGATAACGCCCTATCGTGGATTTATCGACGACAGTCTCACTGTTCCGGATATACCTACCAACGCCCTTTCGCGGATATACCTACCGACGCCCTTTCGTGGATATAGCTTGCGTCGCCCTGTCGCGGATATACCTTATGACGTCCTGTCGCAGATATGCCTTACGACGCCTTCTCGCAGATATGCCTGAGGACGTCTTGTCGCGTATGCTCTTCACGATGCCCTGTCGCGGATATGCCTCACTACTCTCTGTCGTGGATTATATACCTTACGACGCCTTGCCATAGATATACAGTAACACGCCTTGTCATTGATATACTATACGATACCATGTCGTGCTAAATTTTACAACACCCTATCGTGAATATCACAGACGTAGCCCTGTCGTGGACATATTGGGCGGAGCCCCATCGTGGGGTTATCAGACGACGCCTTGTCGTAGACATAACTTACGACGCCCTCTCGTGGATATCGCTTACGACTGTTGCGGATATATCTGACGATACCCTTCCGTGGATATATTTTACGACGCCCTGTTGAGGCCAGTTCCTACAATGCCATGTTGTGGGACTTACGTCGCCCTGATGTGGACCTCTCTGAGGACGTTGTTTTGTTGAACGCGGGCCCCTCCTCGTCTCCACCTCATCTTTGTAAGATAGGAAGGGGCCCCACCCGGCTCCTCCTAATCTTTGTACGATAGGAAGGGGCCCCACCTCGTCTCCACCTCATCTTTGTAAGAAAGGAAGGGGCCCCACCCGGCTCCTCCTAATCTTTGTACGATAGGAAGGGGCCCCACCTCGTCTCCACCTCATCTTTGTAAGAAAGGAAGGGGCCTCACCAAATCTTTGTAAGATAGGTAGGGGTCCAACCCCGTCTCCACCTCATCTTTCTAAGATAGGAAAAAGCCCCACCCCGTCTCCACCACATCTCTGTAAGATAGGAAGGAGATGAGAAAAATGCCTAGAGGACGCAGGAAGTGGAACTTTTTTTTTCTTCAGTGACCTCCATAGCAGCCTTTATTTTTATGACAGTGACCGTGTCGACTCTCACCATCACTTGTATCCTTGGCTATTAATTTCCATCACAAATGATACCAGCAAACGTAATGGACAGGTATCGATACTACACGGCAGAGATTATTTGTTGGTCTACCAATCGAAACAAAATTGCCTGAATGAATTGACAAACTTTTCGGTGCACTACCCCCGTAAATTCATCCACTGTTCATTTCTTTCCCGTTAATTTATCTGATGCCCATTTTTCTAACGTGTACTCCTCTTTCGTCCATTCCTCTCCCGCTCATTCCTCCAATGTCCATTCATCCACAATTCATTCACTCTCGACCATTCCTCCAATGTCCATTCATCCTTGATGTCAATTTCTGAACTGTCCATTCATCCAAAGTTCGTCCCTACTATGTTTATTCCTTCAATGTTCATTCTACAATGTTCATTCCTCCAATGTTCATTCTTCCAATACTCATTCCTCCAATGTTCATTTCTCCAATGTTCATTCCTTCAATGTTCATTCCTTCAATGTTCATTCCTCCAATGTTCATTCCTTCAATGTTTATTCCTTCAATGTTCATTCTACAATGTTCATTCCTCCAATGTTTATTCCTTCAATGTTCATTCTACAATGTTCATTCCTCCAATGTTCATTCTTCCAATACTCATTCCTCCAATGTTCATTTCTCCAATGTTCATTCCTTCAATGTTTATTCCTTCAATGTTCATTCTACAATGTTCATTCCTCCAATGTTCATTCTTCCAATACTCATTCCTCCAATGTTCATTTCTCCAATGTTCATTCCTTCAATGTTCATTCCTTCAATGTTCATTCCTCCAATGTTCATTCATCCAATGTTCATTCCTCCAATGTACATTCCACCAATGTTCATTCAATCAATGTTCATTCCTCCAATGTTCATTCCTCCAATGTTCATTCCTCCAATGTTCATTCCTCCAATGTTCATCCCACCAATGTTCATTCCTCCAATGTTCATTCCTCCAATGTTCATTCCTCCAATGTTCATTCCTCCAATGTTCATTTCTCCAATATTCATTCCTACAATGTTCATTCCTCCAATGTTCATTCCTCCGATGTTTATTCCTCCAATGTTCATTCCTTCAATGTTCATCCCTCCAATGTTCATTCATCCAATGTTCATTCCTCCAATGTTCATTCCTCCAATGATCATTCCTCCAATGTTCATTACTCCAATGTTCATTACTCCAATGTTCATCACTTTAATGTTCATTCTTCCAATGTTCATTACTCCAATGCAATGTTCATTCCTCAAATGTTCATTCCTCCAATGTTCATTCCTTCAATGTTAATTCCTCCAATGTTCATCCCTCCAATGTTCATTCCTCCAATGTTCATTCCTCTAATATTCATTAATCCGATGTTCATTCCTCCAATTTTCATTCCTCCAATGCTCATTCCTCCAATGTTCATTCCTCCAATATTCATTCATCCAATGTTCATTCCTCCAACGTTCATTCCTCCAATGTTTAGTCCTCCAATGTTCATTCCTCCAATGTTCATCCCTACAATGCTCATTCCTTCAATGTTCATCCCTTTAATGTTCATTCTTCCAATGTTCATCCCTCTAATGGTCATTCCTCCAACGTTCATTCCTCCAACATTCATTCCTCCAACGTTCATTCCTACAATGTTCATTCCTCCAACGTTCATTCCTCCAACGTTCATTCCTCCAACGTTCATTCCTCCAACGTTCATTCCTTCAACGTTCATTCCTCCAACGTTTATTCCTGCTACGTTCATTCCTTCAACGTATTCCTCTAACGTTCATTCCTCTAGCGTTCATTCCTCCAACGTTAATTCCACCAACATATATTCCTCCAACAAATATTTCTCCAATATCCATTCCTCCAATGTCGATATCTTCCTCATCCACCCCTCCCCGTCCCTCACTCCATCGCTGCTCTTCCCTCACATCCCTTCTTCTACACTCCGGTCACCATGAGGCGGTTCCTCTAATCCTATTTACAAATGAAAGAGCGCCTCCGGACAGCCTCAACAAGTGATGAATTGGCGACAATCGACGGGCTCTTAGGAACGGTAATGATTAAGGATAGCGATTATTAGGGACGGAGCTGATTAGGGACGCCGTGGATTAGAGGCGGCGCTGATTAGGGACGGCGTGGGTTACTAGCGGCGCTGATTAGGGACGGCGTGGGTTACAAGCGGGCTGATAACTGACGGCGTGGATTAGAGACGGCGCTGAGTAGGGACGACTGGCATGCACTGATTAGGAACAGACAGGCACAGAAGGGTCAGGTGGATCGTACTGATTAGAAACGGGGACTGCGCTAATTAAGGTCGGCGCTGAGAAGAGACAGTGCTTATTATGGACTAGAACGGGGTACACAAGAACGGGAACAGCGTTCCCACTTATCTACGCGGTAACCCAGGCGAAGTGTCAGTTCCATGATTCGCCAGCTCAAATGCCGGGTGCTGGAGACTCCAATAAGCGAAACTCATCAGCACCTTTCGCAGGAAATGTTCAAAGGCATCCGCTGCTGGAATAAGGTTCTATTTTGGGATCTTATCTAGAACTTTCATTCCATTGCGGTAAAGTGATTTGTAATCCTCAGGATACAACAACTCAGGCTGGCATGGTCGTTAGGCCCTAACTGGCCTGCCACGGAACTCATCACATGGCCAGACCAAAATGCTGTCTGCCTGTCTGCCCACACAACTAAGATGAACAATAGGCTCACACTGATCACATCTCAGGGAGCGTTTAATAGTAATCAACAATCTACAACTGTTACATCAAATCTCCACCCTCTCTATATTGTAGAAACTGTGATGCCGAGATGTGTTTCGGTATCGAGCAGTTCCAAGTCATCGCGTCCCCAACTACCGTAACAGCTATCAAAACTACCAATTATGTACATCACCTCATTAATCGGTTAAATGCTTTTCTTCTTTCGCTGCATTTGAAGCAGTGGCGCACTGGGCGGATGGATGGTAGTTGTTATTTGTTTTATGGAAGTACCCATGTTTCTCTTCCCGTCCGTCACTCACTTTCAGTAATAAGGTAGCCAACAATTACAGGTCAAATTCATAATTGAAGAATAAGTCGAAGTTAACCACATTACTTGTTGCTTCACGAGTATAGAGCAATAGGGAGGTAGTTTTTCCTTGTACTTCGAAACTAGATTTTTGAATGATACGCAATTGCCGTTTCACGGTCATTACGTGTAGTAGAACTTCTACTGGACCACTTCGGTGTGATTTAGATTTTGCAATTCCGCGACGGGAACCTACGCCATTACTAATGAAGTTACGCTTGTGTCAACTGCAGGTTCACTATCTTATTCGTCATTGCGAGGACGTCATACTCCTTGCACAGATTAATACGCCCAAACGAGCATTGGCGTAGTGTATAATCTTTAGAAAATATCTTACAAATTTTGTCGTTTTACGAGAAATCATTTTATCAGTTTAAAACACTGAATCGCGGCTTTTTGACGACGTTGTTCCCTATAAAGTTCTTAATGGGGTGGAAATGACATGGCAGGAACAGGTTCGACGTATCGCCACTTCAAGAGGAATTTTAAGAGCTCTATTCAAGGACTTCATCAAAACAAACGCACTGCCACTCTAATTTTAACCACTTCAGAATTGAGACGGAATTCTTGGAGACCCTTGCATCTGCCAATCAAGTCGATAATACAAACATACGATTTTTACACGAGTACATGGGTTTACCGACGGCTTACATATTATTTACCAGAGGTTTAATCCCAGGTTATAAACAGTTTAAAATGGGGTTATCAATAGCTACCATTTTATTAATCATGGGTTTGATAAGAGTATCAAAAGAGTATATGGTGTTAATCAGTCTAGCAATATCCAACAGTATCCTACAGCCTTTTCAGGACTACCATTCGTCATCGCCAACGATTACCTTCAGCAAGCGATGCTTACGAGCGATGATCATCGCTGTGTCGATCACGACTGTCGAACTCAACCTAATAACATGGACTATTGTTTGACCTTACAACTTTTGTGTCCGAAATGCCGACGGTGATTGCTATCGGCGAAGTGGTCTAAATACACGCTTAATCATTGGGAAATGTTGAATATTTATTTAGATAAATGTCAACGTTGTGAATACCAAATAAACATGAATCATCGATCATCGACGACGAGAAAATAACTGTAATAACGTGTCGAAATCATGTTGCTGCACGTTGAGTTAACACAAGAGTGTGAAACGCTGCGGTAGATCCACGAGTGTGATATTCATTAAACTAAACACCGTGTTTTAAAGATCCGTAACCTGTTCTAATGTGACTCCCAACTCGAGAACTTCTTAAAGAAGCTGCTGTACCTCTTAAAAAAGTTTCATGTCTCCAGTCATAACGTATTTCAGTCATGCATTTTGAAGATCCAACGGACAAAACTCTACATCCAGAAAATCGCCGTTGCGGCAACATTTTCCAAATGTGACCAAAAGAGAAGTGTTCTTAAGATAATGACTGAAACTACCGCTAGTCAGATCACCGGGAGAATGTGCGATTCTCGCCTAAGGTCATTTCTATATTCGCCCAGCCTGCGAGGATAATTTTTAAGGGCCACATTTTTTCTATATACCAGTTTTAAGTAGTGATGTTTGCCAAACTGATCAAAGCTCACATCTTTTTGTTGAGAAAGTGATTAATTATACTTTCTACTATTCGTAGATTTGTCGTCTCTACTTGGAAGTCTTTCTTGCATTTACCCTGTCCTCTTTTCTCGCCGAACAACCCAGTCTTCTTTCAACGATGTCTTATCCACGTGTAAGGAACGACTGGCCAATCATGGCATTGCTGAGTCATCAATGAGGAGTGTGACCACACAGCGATCGGCTCTCTGGATAGTGACCGTCCATTGACATTACTGAATATCTAATGGTCACGCCAAAATTGATCCGTGAAGCTTGTTCGGGTTCGCCAGTGATAATTCATTACTTGATCAACTATAGACCTGATAACGCTCTTATACTCTTGTATACAGCAATTTATTACTTGACCAACTATAGACCTGATAACGCTCTTATACTCTTGTATACAATAATTCATTACTTGACCAACTATAGACCTTATAACGCTCTTATACTCTTGTATACAGTACTTCATTACTTGACCAACTATAGACCTGATAACGCTCTTATACTCTTGTATACAGAACACCTTTCGACCCCGAAACCAGTCGACTGCATGCTGGCTCTGGAAACTGATGATATATATATATTTTTCGTATAAATTCATTGTGTATTGACTGATTCTAGCATGAGTGCTCCATTTTTTTTATCAAATGTAAATAGATAACTGAATAATCAAACATACGAGCCTTTATGTTTCACACAAGATTGTTTAATGAGTTTGTATTTGTTATTTCATTTAAGTAATAAATCTTCTCATTAAGTAAAAATGATGTTATTTGTTTCTCGTCTCATATCAGATAAGGATACAAGTGTTGCGGCTCCTATGAGGATGACTAAAGTACGTTAGGTTCTGAGTCTGACATAGGCTTACATCGATGACAAAGGCAGAATATAAGCGGAATATTGATGGTGTCCCCCTGGATTATAGCGTCAATTTGATTTAAATGGGAGAATCGTTAGAGTTTTTGAATTGATGTAGATTGTAGAGTAGATTTACACAAGATGCACATCAGTTATAATAAGCAGGATTTCAAAAGGGTTAGTCAACTGAGTAATTTGCTAAAGGATTTGCTAGGCTTATAATAATTTATAGAAAGGCTCAAAGTAACCCAACTGTCCGAGAACTTCGCATCAGACGATGGACTTTAGGGGGGTTATATCGCCTACCAAATCGACCTTCTGTTAACTGACCACATTCACACTAGACCGACTGTATTTACTTTTTCTACCTTGTGTGACACATGAAATCAATAAACAATGACTTGATCATTATTGTGAATAAGATACTAATGATATTTTAACACGCGAACCTCGGCCAGCCTGAGAGCCGTCATCATACTTTCAATGATGAACCTTTATAAACAGGAAGCATATAGATGTATCGATCGCACTAATATAGTGAAAGTGTATAAATTATGTTAGAGGCTAAATATTCATGCATGAATTGAAGATTTAGGGTAAGAGTGTGTTACTTGTAACATCGCTGCATTTCATAAAGAAGTTTAGTAAAGAAACATAGCTATATCTACTCGGCAGTTATCAAACGTGTCTCTGGCGCTATACCGGTATCCGAGTTGCTGCATCATGTAATATATGCATGTATTAAATTAGTTGTGGTTTCTTATGTATTTTGCACTGATCGTTAGGACCTAATGTCTCTAAAGCACCGTCTGTTGCTCTGACATTTTCGTAAGAACTCCAACGAAGTCGTTTAATCAGTTTGGCAGTATCGTGCATGTGCGTTGGTGAGTTCCACAGTTCAAATGAGCAAATTTGTATAGAGCCGAAATTATAGGTATGAGTATTATATGAGTACCTGTGATACGTTCTGGCATTGAATAAGTCATTTTGGATCAGGTGTGGTTCAAGTAAAGCGAAAAATAAAATAAGAAAAATTGGTGAATTGTCTTCATCATTTCTCTGCGATTAGGCACCATTTATCCACCATCGTCACCATACAATCATCATTTCACACTTGAACACCGTTATCATTAACGTTTTCTTCACCATCTCCACCACCACAATTATAAACATAATCGACAACAACATCCCGCCACAACCCCGACAAATTGAATCAACTTTGAAGTGAAAATGTAAACAGCAAAACAAACGATACGTTCAAGGAACGGCCTAAAAAATATACCTCAATCGCTGCTAATTACCTTTTGGATGTGGAACGTTTCAGAAGCGGTGCTCGGCTTTACTTCCAACATGTCTCACTAACTGATGTTTTCTGGCATTGCCACAGGAATACGGCTAGATGGTGCGCGGGATGTTACCCAAGCATGTTGTCGTCGTCAAATGGTGCCCATCAATGACACTGGTTACCATTGCGAGGAATGTTACCCAAGCATGGTGTCGTCGTCAAATGGTGCCTATCAATGACACCGGTTACCATTGCATGGGATGTTACCCAAGCATGGTGTCGTCGTCAAATGGTGCCCATCAATGACACCGGTTACCATTGCGTGGGATGTTACCCAAGCATGGTGTCGTCGTCAAATGGTGCCTATCAATGACACCGGTTACCATTGCATGGGATGTTCCCAAGCATGGTGTCGTCGTCAAATGGTGCCTATCAATGACACCGGTTACCATTGCATGGGATGTTACCCAAGCATGTTGTCGTCGTCAAACGGTGTCCATCAATGACACCGGTTACCATTGCATGGGATGTTACCCAAGCATGGTGTCGTCGTCAAATGGTGCCCATCAATGACACCGGTTACCATTGCATGGGATGTTACCCAAGCATGTTGTCGTCGTCAAACGGTGTCCATCAATAACACCGGTTAACATTGCGCGGGATGTTACCCAAGCATGTTGTCGTCGTCAAACGGTGTCCATCAATGACACCGGTTACCATTGGTTTGACAAGTAATGAAACCAAAACAATCTACATTCAACACAGTAGGTCAGTGGTCTTCTCTGCAGGTGCTGATTTGAGCTGATTCGAGTACCACCGCTGGATGTCGCTACTTACA
>SDVV010025310.1:0-12444 GCA_016164225.1 Gammarus roeselii | reverse complement strand
TTTTTTTTTTTTTTTTTTTATTGTTGGTTGTTTATTGTTTATTGTCTGTAGTTTGTAGTTTGTAGTTTAGAGTTTGTAGTTTAGAGTTTCTAATTTCTGGTTAATAATCAATTGGTAATATTGAATAGTTAATAGGTAATAGGTAAAAGTTTGTAGCTTATAGTTTATTGTTCATTGTTTGGAGCTAATAGTTTATAGTTTATAGCTTTTATATATACATAAAAAAAATCGTGTTTAGTTTTTAGTTCATAGTTATTAGTTTATAGTTTTTAGTTTGTAGTTCATAGTTTAAAGTTTTGAGTTCAAAGTTTAGAGTTTAGAGTTTATACTTTATACTTTTTAATTCTAAACGTTATACCGAATACTTTATACTATATACTTTATCCTTTATACCGTGTACTAAATACTTTATACTTCAAAATTCATACTTCATACCTTAAAATTAATACATTAAACTTTATTCTTTATACTTTGGACAGTATGCTATAAAATTTAAATTTTATTCCTTATACGTTATTCTGTATACATTATACTTTATACTTCATATTTTTTTAACTACTGTATACTTCTTGTTTTATATTCTTAATTCTATGCATCACACTTTATTCCATGTAGTTATAGTTAATAAGTTACTGTTCATAGTTCATGGTTTAGTTTAGTGGTTAGAGTTTAAAGTTTAGTGTTTATAGTGTATAGTTAATAGTTTATTCATTATAATTTATAGTTTTAATATATTTATCAATTGATAGTTAATCGTTGGTGAGGCGAGGCGAGGCGAGGCCTCGCCTTGCCTCGCCTCGCGTCCCGTCCCGTCTCATCCCGTCCCGTCTCCTCCCATCCCCTCCCGTCCCCTACCGTTCCGTCCCGTCCCATCCCATCCCATTTTTGTCTGTGTATTGGAGGAGCTTGGCATAACTGGAAACATTACCAGGTGGCTCCAAAATTAGCTCACGGTTCGCAAGCATTGGGTCTGTGTCGGCCAAAAAAAATCAGTGGGCTACGGTAACGCCAGGAGTACCTCAGGGCAGTGTTCTTCGGCATCGTTTCTTTATAATGTATACAAATGATCTTGACACCGACATAGCCAGCAACCTATCAAAATATGCTGACAGCACTAAACTCTGCAACAATGCGGACTTCGAGCAAGATCGCATAACTATGCATAGGGATCTCAATAAACTAGTGGACTGGTCTGATATGTGGCAAAGGAATTTGTCGGAAATCGTAATTGTGCTTACGTTACGGCAGACCAGCATATGACTTTAGTAGACCAACGACGAGACCTTGGAATATTATTCCCTGAAGATCTCAAGTGGAAAATTCAAGTAGAAGCCAGCTACTAGAAAGACAACAGAGTCCTAGGCTTTATATCCAGAAGCTTCCCCTACAAGTCCAGGGACATCGTGCTTCCGAAATATACTTCACTCGTCAGACCTCAAATGGAATTTGCAGAACATTTTTGCTCCCCTCACGTAGGAGGGATAATAACAAAATGGAACCTGTTCAGCACCGAGCGACAAAGAATATTCAGGAACTGAGAAATAAGACATATCCGCAAAGACTCGACGAACTCAAACTGATATCACTTGAAAGAAGACAGCTTAGAGGTCGATTAATAGAAACTTTCAAATACCTAACCGGATATCTAGAGCTCGCCCTAAAGGTCTCTTCGACCGAGATTATAACCCAAGAACATAAATAATTGACAAAAACTGCAGGTAAAACCATTCGGAACATCAGTGGCCGAGAAATTCTTTCCAATCGAGACACCAAAATTTTTGAAACGTTTACCACATGATATGGTTAACGGTACTTAGAGACTAATTAAACCTACTAAGAAAATGTGACGTTAGGACTATTGCCACCAAGGTGGGGAAAAACTCAGTTGGAGCCTTCAGCGTTCGGCAGCTCGAACGTTAGGCATCTCTTCTTGGCGGGCTACTTGTACCATAATTCAATTTTGGAATACTGCTAGAATGGAGTCTTCACTTCGTCCCAGGCGTACTACTAACACTGCTTCTACTTCCACTACACACATCAAACCACCTCCCACCACTCTCCTGGAAATTATCGCAAAATCTGTTAGCGCTCTGTTCCCACTTCACCATGGGCTAATCTTATCCATGTGTTCTTGTCGATATATCGCTTCTTGACAAACCGATCAGGTTCATTCTACTGTAATTTTTACCGGAATACCATACCTCCCTATCGCAATCTCCACCACTTCATCTCCAGCTCTCGCAATTAGGGCACCGGTACAACCACATTGTATGGATCTCCCAAACTCTCAATACACTCACTCAGGTCAGTCCGAAATTTCTCCCTCTCCTCACTCATTTTGCTACAATTCCCGTAAGCACTCATGGACACCATCGTTCTAAACCTAACTAAAGTTTCACCACTTCAATCTTGGGGACACCTCTTTTATCTCGGTAACGCTAGTAGCCAACCGATCACACCATATGAACACCACACACTCTCGTGCCCAGCCTTCCTGAACGCCCGACTTTCTTCCCCGTCCCACGCCAAACTCACATTCGCCCGTACCAATATACTTCGTCTCACTTAGCGCCAATACATTAAACTTCTTCCTCACAAACATCTCGCCAATCTCTATCCTCTTTGTTTCCTTTGTACTACAACCACGCACAATTAGCGACCCTATCAATAGGGTTCGGAGAGGAGTGAGCATTCCCTCCACCCACTTGTCTTGCCGTCTTTGAGAGAGAATTTACTGTGATAGGGATCCCTAGCTCCCTCGGTCCACTCCGATAAGATTTGATTAGATTAAGAAAACAAAACGACCACAGGAGCTCATGTCGAGTTGTTTCCATGAAAGAAGGGTGGGGGATAATCAACAAAGATTTAGAAATTCACGCACAAGTATAGGGAAATTAAGGTTTTAAACACCATTATCATTAGTTGTACCATAATATCACCATTATCATTATCACGACGTGGTTGGAATTAGAACGGGGATGGTGAAAAAGTTAGAGGACAGAATTGATTCGCGTGATCAGAAATGGTTCGGGTACATGGTGAGGATGAATGAATGTAAAAAGGGTGATGAAGGCTGCGGCGAGTGAACGTAGGAATAGAGGAAAAGCGAAGTTTGGATGTATGGATGGTGTGAAGAAGGAGTTAGGAAAGAGACTTGAGTGTGGAGGTAGCGAGAGAGCCTGCATTGAATAGGCGTGAGTGGAGAATGATTGTGATGTGCTTTCCCGCCCTGTGCATCACGTTAAGAAACGGGATGTCGTGGAGGGGGGGGAGGGCGGTCGTCGTGTCGCAGCTACGGTAAACCAGTGACACTAGTTTACCGCACTAAGCCGCAAGCTAAGCTCAGACCGCACTATTGACCCACAGTGTGTGTGACGGGGTTTTCCGGCTGGACCCGTTAGCGCAAAAGGGCTAAGTTGTAAGAGTGTGAGTGTATAAGAGGAGTATGAGGTGCACCTTGCCGTCGGCCACCCTCCTTCCTGTGAGATTCGGCCCAGTGTCTGTATCAGTATATGTATTAAGGTCAAGGTGAGACGATTTATGTAAGTGATTTTCTAGTCTATTAATGATGAAGATGTCGAAATTCTAAGGATACTTACAAGATCATTAACAATTTGATTTTCACTGCGAAATAAAACTACCGCTGATCTTTGCTTACATAGACACAGCCGCAGCTCCCATGCCAAAGGGTGGCCGACGGCATGCCCTTTCTTGGACTCATCCCCATACTTTAACACACAGAGTAGCCTTTATCGATTTGAACTGATAATTGCAATTATGATAAATATCCAGAGAAAATAAATGTTTTAATGTTACTGCATAATATCTTGATCAGAGATTTATATGTATAGTTCGGAATTAATATGAACGATTGATCATTTAATATTATTGAACAATTTAGCTGTACAATATCTGAAAGGCAGCCCAATAGTTGTCCTGCCTTATATCAGCACAGTTATTAACACCTCTATGCCAAGTGAAACTTTTTCGAAGATCTGGAATTATGCAATCATAAAAACAATTCGTAAATCTGGGGACATGAATGAACCATCCAACTTTAGACCAATCAGTCTTCTGACTGTCCTATCCACGATTCTAGAGTAGGTAATATCCATCCAATTAATTGATTACTTCGAAGCAAACAAGCTGTTCAATGACTGTCAATATGCTTATCTGCGAAAATTGTCAACAGAGGACGCACATATGAATATCACTGACAATCTATCCAAAAACTTTGCTGACGGGCAGATATCTCTGCTGGTATTGATATAATTATCAAAAGCATTCGAAAGTGTAAGCCAGAACATTCTCTTTGGCAAGCTCCGTAACATAGGAATAGACACTTCTTGGTTTTAAAGATGTCTGATAAATCGTCAGCAAGAAGTTAAACTTGATAACGCCACTATGTCAAGTCCGACCGAAGTTGCCTTTGGGGTCCTTCAAGGTTCGATACTTGGACCATTGTTGTTCATAGTTTTTGTAAATGGCATTGACTGTAAATTATAGAGAACTAAATCAAAAATGGTCATGTACGCCGACGATGTCCAAGTATTGATTTGCCGAAAACCGTCGGATGTGAATGTGTTAAAGGATGACGTTGAGACAGTCGTAAGTAATTTGAAATCTTGGTAGGATATAAACAGACTGAAGATCAACACGGAAAAAAAAAATCATCTTGTTCGGTTTGATCTCAAAAAGGAAAGCAGTTCCGATAAAATTCTCTATCAGGATAGGCAAATCTGATACTTGTTGAAGACAAAATAATAAGTCTGGGGGTATGATTTGATCCCGATCTTTCATTCAAACATCACGTAAATACTCTGTGTTCCAAATTGAACGGAACACTTCTGTTCCTAAACTCCGCAAAGAAGAATTGGATTTCAAATCAAGATTACTGATTTTCCATGCTCAAGTATTTTCTCACGTCAACTACTGTCTTTCTAATTGGGGAAATGCACCAAAACTCAAAGGGAGAAAGGGCAACGTTCTAGAAACTTTTCGGCATGAATAACATGCGATGGTAACAACAGAAAACGAGACCACCGCAAGTCCTCTCCTCGAAATATTGCCGTGGCTCAGTATCGACAACAAACTGGCACTCCATGAGTCGATCAGAATTCGTAAAGGTAGTGTAGAAAAACATTCACCCGGCAGCCAAAGGCACATATATTCTCGAGGTGAAAAAAACGATCGATTCATGAGAATTAATTCTATTTTGCACATTGAACACATGAAAACATAAACTGCTTGTAGCGCTTTTTCGATCACTGGACCAAAATCCTGGAACAACCTCCCACCAAACCTGAAGAATCTATAAATCTAACACGTCCTTCAAGAAAAGGCTAATGAATATCTATTGACTGATCTATTTAAAACCTTAGCCTACAAATACAGGATAAATTCATAATACCAATAAACAGAGAATGCATTCTGTTCATGAACATTTCCAAAAATACCTCCGCCATAATTTTTAATATTGACCCGCCATCTAATAGTTTTAACTCAGATGATACACATGTTGTCTACGTTGCTAGCGATCACACTTGTCTATGCCAATTACCCTCGGTGTTAACTAACGTTTTGTATATTTTTAGGTTACAAATATTTCAATCGGTTTTAGTGTAATAAAAATACGAGCTCAGTCTTTCCGAGGAAAGATAGGCAGCTTCCTGGGTTAACAAAGGTGACCATGATGTAAATATTATTCCTTGAATTATTTCTACCCATTACCGTACCATTTTTGTTGATACAATGAGCGTCACATAAACTGATATTTTGCTTTATCTTCTGCAGCAGAAGTATATTCATCCGACTTTTGTGCTCCAGTATTGATATATTCTGATAATTCATGTCGTCTATTCACCCATTCATTATTCATACAATGTTTAAGACTCATCTCATCAATATGCAAGCACATTTCGACCTCCCATCCCCATGTTCTCAGAATTTCTTAACCACTTGTATTCACGATTTTTCCAACCCTACGTATTCGTAATTTTCCTACCCCATTTATTCGTGATTCCCCTACCTCATGTATTTCCAACCTCATATATTAATGATTTCCCAACGCCAGGCATTCCTCATTCCTACCTCAAAAAAGGAGTTGGCTGTAAGGTTATTGAATATAATACTGTAAATTATAATTTGTTTCATGAAATAAGAACCGGCAGCCTACTAGAGATGAACTGCGACGAATTCAAATTGAACTTTCGTTTACGTTAATTCAAGGAGTGTATTTGGTAATGGAGCTTATTGTGTTATTTTAAAAATTGAGAGACCCATTGGCAGACGATGAAATAAATAATTTAATAATATTAATACTAACTTCACTCGGCAGACAAACTTTTAAAATTTCCTTCACGTCGGCACCGGATTATACAGCGAATTTAGGTATATACTCGAAGTCAATTATAGTTTCTTGGACTATAAATATTGTCTGCTTGTTGTTTGCTTGCGGGATCAAAGTACTGTAATTGTATCATCAATAACAGTAGGAAATCTGATGTCTGGAAATCGACCATAGTCAGAACACTATTATTCAGAGTAACTTGATTTTTCTTATCAATAATGCAAGCAATACTAATGTTTGCCTCAAATATTGTATAACATTTATTCGAGTTCTATCAATTATACTAACAATATATGAGAAGCGTTCCTTCTTCATGTGGAAACACTAATGACCGTTAAGGGATCATGTCTGTTCGGATGTTTTATACAAATGTGAAGAAATCGAATGCTGTCAAAAAAGGAACTCATACTGACAGAAATTAATATGATATAAGTACGTTCTTCTACGCCGAATTTAATACATTTCACAAAAAAATTACTTATACATCTCACAGCTGAGTTTATCAAGATTAAAGGACATATATTTCAATCGCGTCCTCAATCAAAAGGCTGTTCACGGAAGATATTCTCATTACCATTTAATTGACGTGTGGACAGACAAGCCCAGGGTTGGAGCCAAGTCAGAGGATTTTTGTATTAATTTGGTGTTCCAATTAACAGCGGCTCCGAGTCCAGCAAATGAAAAACAGTTCAACAAAGTAAGCCTCCGGAGGGAAGAATGAAAATGGAGGACAATAAGTCAAACCCTGCTCTAAATTAGGATGGTGGCCACCCTAACCATTACAATGATCTCGGCCGGTTTATTTTCGGAAAAAATCTGCCTCCCGTGTATATCAAATTATAATTTTAAATAATTACTCCGAATGACATTACCGAGCGTCGTGTTTATTCGGGCCCGGTGCAGCTGACGGCTGGCGATAATTCCTTTTTTCAAGGCTATTAATTTGGTAGGTGTTTAAAATGGGATTTGTTTAATAAGAATCATTTACATAAAAATAAATAACCTTCGGGAAGAGGAAACTCCCTAATGGAGTTGGCTAATGAAAGCGGTGCCCTAATAAATGGCGTTTGCTGATCAATCCATGCAGCTCTCGGCCGGATACCAAATGAGAATCTCTAATTTGACGAGCTTATTGAAGGACGAGATGCACCGGGCCACCTCTGAAGGCAACGCTGCGTCCATAGATGCTTTCTGGTAAAGGCGATCGGATTATTTCTGTCTGCTCCTGAACGCTTTAATTTCAAGTCTAATTTTTTATAGACAATTTGGAAAGACCGCTCAACAACCCTTGGAGTTCGAATGTATTCTACAACTGCTCCAGGTTCAATTATTGTCAATATATTTATTTTAAATGGACCATATATGCCATAGTGTCATAACATACAACCTTATGTCACGATATGGCGGAGCGATGGGTGAATCCATGCGATGAAATTATCACAATGATCCCCGATCTGCAAAATTGAGAGTATGTCATGTTATTTATTCATATAACCCTATTGGCAATGGGTCTCATTGGTACATTCTCAATCAATTTCTGAATGGTAACGAGTGATAGAAAATGTGAGGGTACTAACCTATTCTGACAAAGTCCTTACCTAGGTAGTATGTCTAAAATTCTAGGAAAGTATCTTACACCTTATAATATTGAAGAAAATATATAATAAAGATAACATGATACATAACGAATATGATGGGAATTAAACAGCTTAGATAAGTGAATTCATATTTTGAGACAAAATGTTGTTTGAGTTTGGATTTAAAAGTAAATAATGTAGTTGAAGATTTGATTATATTTGGAATGGAATTTCAGAATTTGACACCCTTTTAGATAATAGAGAATTGTGATTTGTTTTTATTAACCCTTGTTATATTGTATACCTCGATTTTTTGTTTAGTGCGAATGTACATCAGACTGGTGCTGTAAATGTTCGAAGAGAGATGCCGGTCATGGTCCAAATGAACAGTTTTATACATAAAGACGCGTATTTGGAAGCTATTATGACCCACAATTCTGAGAACATTCATTGATTTTAAATATGTAATTGTGTGTCCTGTTTGTGTGAGGTTATTTATAACTTTGCATGCTTTCTTTTGTATGACTACCATTTCATCCGTTACATTTGTATGACTTGCAACCAAGCTTCAATTCCATCGTAGAAATAGGATTGAACCAGGGAAACATGATTCATTTTGAGAACTTCTGGAGCAAGAAAATATTTTAATTTATACAGGACATCAATTGATGTAAGATGGCGGTCGGGCTGCATGCCGAGAAACCTACTGTGATTCACTTCACTAATAAAAGCGTTTCCCATTTTGAACAAAGGAATATCAACGTTACGTCTGAATGAGAACAGGAATTTTGTTTTAACAACATTCATGGAAATTTTATTTGTGTCGAGCCATCTATTTACAGATATTATTGTATTGTTTATTCTAATCGCGATATCCTGATCCGTTTCTGAACATGAGGCTGACAAGGTACCATCATCGGCCAATAAGAAGCACTTGAATAGGTTTGAGAAATTTGGAAGATCGTTTATAAAGATTAGAAATGGAGTTCTGAGGGACTCCATGATTAATATTAAGAAGATTTGATCTACAGTCATTTGTTGTCTATTGAAAAGGTACGATCGAAACCAATTCTATGCCAATCCGCGTACTCCACCGAAGCGCAACTTGAAGGGTAAATAAATTGGTCAACGCTAGAGAATGCCTTGCGAAAGTCGAAAAATACAACTTGGTCTAAGTCTAAACTTTCATACTATAAATTTATTTTGTCTAATATTACTTGCACTGTTGATCTTATACTCCGAGACCCAGATTGACCACGATAAAGAAAGTCCCGTTTCTCAAAATAATTATACAGTTGTCTATATGTTATTTTTTTGAATATTTTTCTGAACATTGGTAATATTGGAATTGGTATTTAACTACTGATATTCTCAGCTTCACAAGTTTCGGGAATCGGCATGACTCGCAATTTCAAGAGATTGAGGAAACATACCTGGATTCGGAGTTTATATCGCACTTCTGGTCCCTAAGAGACAATGCAGAATTCTCAACATCCTGTGGTGTTATAGCTTTAGAAAGAAGGAATTAAGGTAACCACCTTGCATGGAATGTGATGGATTAAAATGGCTAGCTTTACAAGATTCAGCAATTGACGAACCAATACCAACATAAAACTCACTAAATACGTGGGCAACATCAATATTATTTTGTATCTAGTGTCATTGTGTACAACAGTTTTGAGTCTGATGGGCGGAGAGTTTTATTAATTAGATTCCAAGTGGCTTTCGTGTTATCTTTAAAGTTGTTAAATTTACCTTTGAAATATTGTTCTTTAGATACTCTAATTGGATTTGTAACCTAATTACCAAGAATTTAAATTGCTGTTCAGGTATAATATGATTCTCGTTTCTAAATATTTTAAAAAGTAGCAGATGTGATCCATTTTTTCTTTTCAGATTTTTGATACAAAGATTTCGTTTTTACAGGACAGCAACTATCGTTAGTTGAATATAGAATATCAGGGAGGTCTTTAATGGCATTGTCAGAATAACTACTATCGTCAGGCTTATCACAATAATGGCATCGTCAAGCTTACTCAATAGTAATCATAATGTTTTTAAAATTATGATTACTCAAGTTAAATAGCATTGCTTTCAGTGACTTAGTTGATATTGCGGTGTTTTAGGGATTGATTTTTTTAATTACCTAAGGACTTCATTTATATTAATAAGACGAGCAGGTGGTCATAAATGTTTGACAGTATTATTCCAGAGAGGAACTCATAGGGGGAAGTTCTGAATATGTGCTCAATTACCCTCTTGTATGGGCGCAAAAATCCCTCTTGACGATTGAGTCAAAAGTCTTGGAGTTTGGCTTGATCCCAATTGGGACCTTTGGACACCATGTTGATAAGCTCTGTTCCAAACTGAACGGTACACTCATATTTCTCAGTCGAACGAAGAAACTACTCGATTTCAAGTCCAGACTTCTCGTAATCATTGGTCGGATTTCTCCACAAAGTTACTGCCCTACCATGTGGGTTAAGTGCAGGAAAACATTACTCTTAGACATTCAATGTATCATAAACTTCACCGTCAAAGAAGCCCACGATGGGAACTTTAGAAACAGCGATCACGTGACACTAATTCTACAGAAAAACGGGTGGCTGAACATCCAAGAACGACAAGAGCTGAGCGAAGTAAAACAAATTTTTGAAATTATGTGCAAGCTTTCCTGTTCAAACGGTGGTGTGCTAACAACTCGAAAAGTGGCCCATCAACGATCAACACGGAATGAAAATAATATCGACACAGAATTCAGAAGAACAGAGATTGCGGCCAAAGCTTCCAATATTTCAGGTCCAAAGAGTTTCGACAATCTGCCAGCTGACATTCAGAATTGCCCAACCGTATCTTCTTTCAAGGAGAGATGTACCACTATATTGCTTGCCCGTAGGCAGGGGCAGCAGAGTTAAACAATTGCTGACGATAAACACAAAACTGGTAACGTAAAACTATGTCTCCAGCTCTCTCAGAGCATCAACACTATCACCCTGTCAACCGAACACAAACAGAACCTCACATAATATGTTCCTCTGATATCTCTTTGTATTTGTCTTCGAACAAATAGTAACTGCCAATTCAAACACGGCTGCACTGTTGCCAGAGCCTGCAATTTCACCTCACAGTGCTCTGTCCCATTGACTTCGCATTGTTTTGGCCAAAAAATAAATTCGTTTCGCCTTTGAGGATAAACGAGCATTGGATAGCGTAACTCCATATAAAAATTCCCGCACTCTCCTCTTAGCGCAACAGCAGTGTTTTTTTTCTGCTCTGTATAACCCCGATAGTGAAATATATAATGAAATTCACTATCACTACTTTCGTATTTTCTCAAAGCGAGTTATTTAACGTCATCGTCGGTCAAATATGACCGGTCCGGATCACACATTCATGTATGACCGGTCCTCTAACTCCTGCCCACACGTAACCTGACAACCTTTGCGACCCAAGAGCTGGCACTTATGCTCATCTAAAAGTTAGATGTTCGCTGCCGGTCACTCACGGGTACATTTTCTCGATTACATGACGTGATGAACGCTATAAGGTCCTGGCCCATCATCATATGAATTTTCAAGTTGTGAACCCATCATCAGATGTACTTTAAATTTGTGCACCCATCCGCCTATGTATCTTAAACGTGTGCATATCTATGTATAGACTTATGGCGGTACAATTATACCATTCCGTCTGTATATGAGCTCTCTCCAACTCGCATAGACCCATCCTCACACCAACATCCTCTGACACATGTTTTAGCGGCTGATATGAATTAAGACCGCCAACGCGCTTTGATGGGTTCTGTATTGTCACCTAATCCGACCTGATGGCTTCCGCCGATCATTGCACGCACGCCAAATCAATTGTGCGAATTTATTTATTGCATTGTTCAATAAGTATTCTACGCGTATTGTGCATACATATGTATTGTTTTATACGTAATCGAGATATATATGATTTCTGAGCATATGTATGTACTCTGTTATCGTGTCACAAAATACCACACCGGTTTGTGTATGAATGAATATTTTCTTTCATGTTCGTTTGTTATAGACCCAACCATACCGTCGCATTCTTTGCTATTCAATTAGTTAGGCTGCGAATCTGAAAAACGAATTCATAGTAATTACTATGAAAGAGATTCCAATGTCAAATAGCAACACCTTATTTCATCAGGATATAATGCATACTTATTGTGTTCTTCAAACCTACCTTGATTGCTAATTCTTCGTGACACGTTACAGAGAACTTATTGTTCCACGCGAATAACACACCGCTCGTGTACCAATAAACTTTGTATTTTATATTTGATTATAATAATGATATTTTCTCTGTTTTTTGTTTTGTCGGTGACTCTCTGTCTCACATAGACCCACTCATACAGTCGCATTCTTTGTTACCAAATGAATTAGGCTGTACAGCTGAATGTGCAATTTTCACTCCAACTAATTGTTATATAAAAGATCCCTATGCCAGTTCACAACACCTCAGGTCAACAGGATACAGTGCATATATATA
>SDVV010025309.1:0-12444 GCA_016164225.1 Gammarus roeselii | reverse complement strand
CTCCAGATCCATGAAGGCCCAGAACACATCCCTTCCTTTGGCAAGGTACTTCTCACATACCTGTCTCACTGCAAATATCTGATCGGTACACCCTCTACCACTCCTAAAACCACACTGTTCCTCTCCAATTGCGCAGTCCGTACTGTCTCTAATCCTTTTGATCAGCACTTTCCCGTACAACTTACCAACAACACATAACAGACTGATACCTCTCGAGTTGCAGCATTCATTTATATCTCCTTTGCCCTTATATAGCGGAACAATGCAGGCACAAGCAGTATATAGCCCATCAGAAACAATGTTGAGATATTATTAACATTAAAAGTAATAATAGTCTATGAAAGAAATTAACATTTTTTTACATTTCAAATAGTTAGCTACTGATGGAAAAGTGAATTCTGCACGTTATGCAGGATTACTTGACTGAGTTGTCCCAACTGTGCTCTGTGGTGCTGAGACAGAAGAGAGAAGAAGGTTGAATGTTTTTGAGATGAAATGTATGTGGAGCATGGCTGGAATGATGCTGAGAGGCATTATCAATAATGACATTTGAATTAAAATGGGGATGGTGAAGAAGTTGGAGAACAGATTAGATTCATGTGTTCTGAGATGGTTTCGGCACATGGTGAGGATGGTTGGTGTGTGATAGGTGATAGGTGATAGAGATGATGAAGGTGGAGGTGAGTGGATGTAGGCCTAGAGGAAGACCAACCTTTAAGTGGAAGGAGGGTGTGAACCAGGCATTAGAACAGAAAGACATAGGTATGGAGGTTGCAAGTGCTTTCCCACAGGATGGGAAAAAACGGGTTTTCAAAAAGGCCAGACCCACCTTTTTTTTTTTTGGTGAAATGGGTTTTATTGAGCAGAATTCAGTTTTATTGGAGAAGATTGAATCAAGTTGTGAAAAGTTCAGACTTTTACAGCAAGTAAAAGTAGGGGCAAGGCCTGTTGGCCATTGAGATTGGCTTTTACAAAGTTGAAGGAATATTTGATGAGGGTATTTGGTAGTTATAAATTCACAATTTGAGATCTATTTATTAATTACCTCAATGGATGGATGATGAGTGACATTAGTCTCGGCTATTAGTCATGATTGAATAAGTCACATGACTGATAAAGTCTGTAGTTCATATTAGATTGGCTTATGTAGGATCCTGAATGGGTTTGGCTTATGTAGGGTCCTGAATGGGTCTTCAGTTTCTTGATTATACAATACCAATTAATAATAATTACAGATTCCTAATTTCATATAGCTACTAGGTGTAGCATACCAGGTATAAACCGTGTAATGCATAATAATTGATAATATTAAAATAATTTAGAAACTTCTTGTTTATTTCTTCTCCTTGTTTCATGTACTTTCCTATTTGTTTGTAAATTGGATAGAAATTAATGTAATACTTTCACTGTTTCACTTGGTTTTGGATTTTTATGTGAGTTTTTGAATTTTTTTTATAGTTTTTTTATTAGGTGGGCCTTTTTTAGGTGAGTAGAGGGCAGTGCCCACCCTGCTTTCCCGCCCTCGAAATGTTGAGTAACAGGATGTCCATGGCCGTGTGTCGCCCAGTTAAAATGGCGCGACAGTGGTTAACCAGTTAACCTGTCTGGCCCTGCTGTTGGCACTGACTTCGGGCCGCACTCTTGACCCGAAGTTGAGGTGTGTGTTGCAAGGTTGCCCGGCCAGACCCATTATCCCAGAAAGGGCTAAGTTTTATTTGAGTGCGAGAGTAGTGTGAAGTGTGCCTTGCCGTCGGCCACCCCCTACCCATGTGTTCGGCCAAGTGTCTTTCCATACATGACTGCGGTAGAAGTGCATGAGAGTTCAGTTAACTTCTAATGTATTGTCGTTATTGGCATGATGTGTTGATGATAATCATTGTTTGCCTCGACCAAGATACACATGCCATGCAATTTGTTTTTGCTCTAGTTGGCATTGTCAGGCTGCTATTTCAAATTATATGAAACTTAATGTCATTTTATATATTTGTGACTAAAATAGATGTAGCTTAGTTTTATTATTGGAACACATTCTATTCTGTCACACCCCCAATCTTCCTGAGATTAGTAAACTGGAGTAAAATTTAAATGCTGAGGAAGATACAACTGTAATTTTGATATTATTTTTTTGCTATCTAACAAATTACTTGTACCTCATGTTTGTTTTTGCTGCCCATTTTTATAATAAAATGGATTTGTGAAGTATGTTGGCAGTGAAAAAATATATGCTTGAACTGTTTCACAATTTGATTTTTTTTTGTTTCCAGGTATTCGAGAGTTTGGTCTACAAACTCTCCTTAGAGTTTAGCAATGGATACCCTTACAGCCCACCCACCGTCAAATTTGTAACGCCCTGTTTCCATCCTAATGTGGATACTAACGGCAATATATGTTTGGACATCCTGAAGGAAAAGTGGACTGCCCTTTATGATGTTCAATCCATACTCATCTCAATTCAATCACTTCTAGGAGGTAAGTGTTGATCAACAGCACACTCAGGCATGTTTTTAGAAAACTCTTCTTGGTTGTTCATATTGATAACTACATCAAATGCTAGCTGCTTGCTTAAACTAAATAAAATATTTTTTGCTTACTTTTATTGCAGATGTCAACACTCCCATTTGCATAGCTACCTATCAGATTATGAATGTTGCCACTGATCTGTATAGCTACATGGGTTATGTTTCCATGTAGGTGCTAAAAAATAGGGTCTCATTAGCTGAGGTTTGTTGATACTGCTCACTCTCGTAACAATTTATTTAGCTTTACTTACTTGCAACAAAGATTAACTTTTTTATCAAAGCTTCGGTTCTAGGTTTACTATGAAGCAAGTTATCCGTAAGTACACGTAGGTAAAAATGGTACATGGTGCAGTGGTGGATAATGATGTATTTTTTGTTGATTTCAAGGGAAGTGGTTGGGAGGCTGTTGGATGTGCTGGTGGTGAGAGGGGAGAATTGAGGATTCTTGGATCATCTACTAGGGAAGGAGGATTGAAAGTGGAGCAAAGGTAGAAGATGGAAGTGAGGTAGTGAAGGCTAGAGAACTGAATGTGACAAACTGAGCTGATGAGTTACAGCCGTTGTTGAGAAAAAATAGAATACGTTAATAGATACGCTGTTGAGATGAGCACGAAATTTGTAGGGTACACGCCATTTAAGCCGTTTTAAAATCTAGGGTTGCAAGTGGTGCAACAATGAGGTTAAAAGTGTTGGTAACGGGGAAGAGACAAGCGTTGCAAGTGGTGTTACGATGAGGTTAAAAGTGTTGGTGACGGGGAAGAGACAAGGGTTGCAAGTGGTGCTACAATGAGGTTAAAAGTGTTGGTGACGGAAGAGACAAGGGTTGCAAGTGGTGCAACAATGAGGTTAAAAGTGTTGGTAACGGGGAAGAGACAAGCGTTGCAAGTGGTGATACGATGAGGTTAAAAGTGTTGGTGACGGGGAAGAGACAAGGGTTGCAAGTGGTGCTACAATGAGGTTAAAAGTGTTGGTGACGGGGAAGAGACAAGGGTTGCAAGTGGTGCAACAATGAGGTTAAAAGTGTTGGTAACGGGGAAGAGACAAGCGTTGCAAGTGGTGCTACGATGAGGTTAAAAGTGTTGGTGACGGGGAAGAGACAAGGGTTGCAAGTGGTGCTACAATGAGGTTAAAAGTGTTGGTGACAGGGAAGAGACAAGGGTTGCAAGTGGTGCAACAATGAGGTTAAAAGTGTTGGTAACGGGGAAGAGACAAGCGTTGCAAGTGGTGCTACGATGAGGTTAAAAGTGTTGGTGACGGGGAAGAGACAAGGGTTGCAAGTGGTGCTACAATGAGGTTAAAAGTGTTGGTGACAGGGAAGAGACAAGGGTTGCAAGTGGTGCAACAATGAGGTTAAAAGTGTTGGTAACGGGGAAGAGACAAGCGTTGCAAGTGGTGCTACGATGAGGTTAAAAGTGTTGGTGACGGGGAAGAGACAAGGGTTGCAAGTGGTGCTACAATGAGGTTAAAAGTGTTGGTGACAGGGAAGAGACAAGGGTTGCAAGTGGTGCAACAATGAGGTTAAAAGTGTTGGTAACGGGGAAGAGACAAGCGTTGCAAGTGGTGCTACGATGAGGTTAAAAGTGTTGGTGACGGGGAAGAGACAAGGGTTGCAAGTGGTGCTACAATGAGGTTAAAAGTGTTGGTGACAGGGAAGAGACAAGGGTTGCAAGTGGTGCAACAATGAGGTTAAAAGTGTTGGTAACGGGGAAGAGACAAGCGTTGCAAGTGGTGCTACGATGAGGTTAAAAGTGTTGGTGACGGGAAAGAGACAAGGGTTGCAAGTGGTGCTACAATGAGGTTAAAAGTGTTGGTGACGGGGAAGAGACAAGCGTTGCAAGTGGTGCTACGATGAGGTTAAAAGTGTTGGTGACGGGGAAGAGACAAGCGTTGCAAGTGGTGCAACAATGAGGTTAAAAGTGTTGGTGACGGGGAAGAGACAAGTGGTGCTACGATGAGGTTAAAAGTGTTGGTGACGGGGAAGAGACAAGCGTTGCAAGTGGTGCTACAATGAGGTTAAAAGTGTTGGTGACGGGGAAGAGACAAGCGTTGCAAGTGGTGCTACGATGAGGTTAAAAGTGTTGGTGACGGGGAAGAGACAAGCGTTGCAAGTGGTGCAACAATGAGGTTAAAAGTGTTGGTGACGGGGAAGAGACAAGTGGTGCTACGATGAGGTTAAAAGTGTTGGTGACGGGGAAGAGACAAGCGTTGCAAGTGGTGCTACAATGAGGTTAAAAGTGTTGGTGACGGGGAAGAGACAAGCGTTGCAAGTGGTGCAACAATGAGGTTAAAAGTGTTGGTGACGGGGAAGAGACAAGCGTTGCATGTGGTGCTACGATGAGGTTAAAAGTGTTGATAACAGAGAAGAGACAAGCTTTTTTGGATTGGCTGCTGGCAATGTTGGTGGTGACCATGACAACTAGCTATAAAGAGAAGAGAAAAGATCTGAAGCATGTTGCAAGGAGAAAAAAGGGGATGCTGATGCTTGGTGGGTAGGTGGTTGTGCAAGAATTTTGATGTGAATGAATTGTTCTGGAAAGAAGAAACGGGTGAGGAAGTGGGAGACAGGAAAGGAGGAGATAGTGAAAGATGTAAACGGTCGTCTGTTGTTAGAGAGTGGTGAGCTAAGTATTTTTTGAGAAGTTTGTTGAATATTGGTGATATCATAGAGTATGAATTGATGCGCTGATGCCGGTTTGGGAGCAAGAATGGTTGTGGACATTACCAAGGAAGAGGTGGTAGAGGTGATGAAAGCAGAGAAGACCCCTGGTTTGAATGCTGTTGCAGCAGATGGTTTGAAAAGAGGTTGCGTAGCAGTCGAATGGTTGATGAGGTTCCTAAATCTACATTTTGTGTCTGGTGGGGTGCCGATTGAGTGGCAGTGTGATTGCATTTATTTGTTGTATTAAGGGAGAAAAGACGAGAACGAATGCAGCAACTCAAGAGGTATCATTCTGTTGTGTGTGGTGGACGTGTTGTACCGGAGAGTTCTGATCATGAGGATGGTTCGTTCTAACATTTCAAATCGAATTTGCAGTATAACTAGCCCAGCTCATCAGTCATGGGCTGCCCATCATTGAAGGCTCCAACAGAAATTCTTGCCACCTTCTGCAGCAACATTGCTTCTGCCGTTACAGCTTAGTAGAGGAGTGGATTTGTCATGTGTGTTTTTCTAGACTGTTTTCAGAGGTGTTGACGTTATTACTATCAAACAGTCGATCACTTTATCTGGTAAACGGTTAGAAATGGATTATATTTTGATGATTGAAAAGTTCAAAGCCAACTGATGTTCTATTTTATTCAGCTGCAATTTTTGTCTTATTTCTGTACCTTGGATCAAACCGTTTGTTTTTTAGGTTCCTATTAGCTGACCTGTGAGTTGTCTTCTTTCAAGTGATATCCGTTCAAGTTGGTTGAGTCGTTGCGGGTGTCATGTGGAATTGATGTTAGGTAGGTTAAAGTCCCATAACAAGATATTCCCATGGAAAAAGATGATATTGTCCAATTCGTCAATGAGAACATCTTTCTCAGCTATTATAGGATTTTGGTATACAAGTACAATTTTCAGTGTTCACGTCAGAGGTCATAAAGTCGTCCTGGATTGTTACAGATGTTGTTGCAATTGCCCTGCAAAGTATTGTTTGAAAAAAATTTTGGGCATGGAGCGCAGACCCTCTCCTCTTCTTGGTTGGAGGTGGCTTGTCTTCACTGAAGGTCTCGAATTCTTGAAGGCCTGAGGTATTTTGCTCATTGAGGTCCTGCCACTATTAGTTGATTCCAACAATGTCATATTCGTTTGTTTTCACAATAGCTTGGAGAAGATCCATCTTCGGCATTTGTGACTATTCATGTCGTAGTAACATTTTCCCCCCTCTGGTAATGGTTTTGAACGAATTGTCTGCTATTGAGCAGTGTTCAAAGCCACTCAATTCATTACCACCAATGCATCTGCTACCCAACCCATTTCTCAAGTAAGGGATTTGCCCTCGTAGTTGCACATGTTCTTGCTCCTTATTTTGTTTGTCTACGTCACGTTTTAGGTATTCCAGTTTCTCTCGTTATACATAATCAGTCTCTAAACTTTCAGAGTTTTGCCCTGGAAAATGCACGAGTTCTTGTTGTTCGTTTTAGTCCCATTTACCAACAACTTTGCTCAAAGGTATTCTCTGGAATGATATTAGTGTGTTCATAGACCACAGGTGTGGGCTGCAATGTGCATACTTCAGTGTTGGGTTGGCGGTTGTTGAGTGAGGACTTTCATCAAATTCTCTTTTATCCATTTCCATAATCCCTTAACATCAATGATCTTTCCAAAGCCATATGAGGAGAATGTGGAATGTATATTTTGTTGTTGGCAATTAATTATTTGATAATTCTGAGTAGGTGGCTTCCCAAAATTTTCTAACTAAATTAAAAATGTTGCGCATTATCGGGCCGGATTCAAACACGCATATCCAGTGCATTCTAGTCCCAACTGTGTTCTACAGAGCTAAGACGTTGTTGTCATTGCTTAACCCCAGCTCACCCTGCCATTGAGGAGCCACGACCGGCGCACAGCCCAAGACCCAGTAACCCACCGACGTGTGCGTGTTGGGAGTGTTTTAGCAGGTGCAAGGCCTTATAACAAACCTGCTTCTCTGAAAAAGCTGATGCTGCCTCGCGGGCGCTCCCACAGATCACGCACCGACGTGATGTTTTGGCTGAGTGTGCCAGATGCGATGCTTGGGCATGACGTCATGGCGTGGTCGACCGTATCGGGTGAACTCCGACATCGCAAATAGAAATCAGAAGGGACATTCCCCAGTCATTACTTGTATGGCTGGAGGGCCGGAGTACCCACACCTCAGTCGCGACAGGCGGACCCTGTCACCTCTGGGACACCCGAACTCCTCCACGTCCACCTCAGGCGGGTGACTGCAAGATCGTGTCAACTCTATGTTCATCTAATGCAAGAGCTGTGTTGTGTGTGTATCTGTTTGGCAATAGACGTGTTATCTGTTGCACCAGGAATGGTCTCGAAAAGAGAACCGATGTGTGTTGCCGTGTGTTATGAAGGTGCTGGTTGGTTGGTCAAGAGTTCAGCAGGTTGTGGCAGGGATATGCCGGGTCTGAAATCTTGCTGAAGAATTGAGTCCCTCTCGTATCAAGATGATGTTTGAGTGAGAGAACCTTGTTTTCCTCATGCAAGTGCGGAATCTGTGTGGTCGTGTACAGCCCGTTGCAATGTGCAAGGTCGTGTTTTGTATCCTCTGCAGGTCATTTATGTGTGTGGGTGCAAGTTCAGAAAACCTAGCGGTGTTTGCGTAGGAGATTATGGGCATGATCAATTGTTTGCATAGTGTTGTAATAGATCCCTTGAAAGTGGCCGAAAGTGGTTGTGGTGAGTGCTCGGAACACGTTCGGTCTTGGTCTGGCTTTTATGCCAATGTCGTTTGTGTGAGGCTTGAATGTCATTCCCGTGTCGTAATTTACTCCGAAGATAGTTCTGATTTGGGTAGGGGGGTGTGGTTGAGCGTGACATGAGGGTGGATGCGGTGTTCACTGTTATCTGGTGTTAATGTGAGGGATGACTAGCTTGCAGACACATTTACTCTGTTGTTCAGCAGCCATACTTCAAGAGAGTTCAGGTACTGCTGGAGGTGTGCAGCTTTAGTTTCGTGTTTGTGGTGTTGTGTGCTCATTGTGAGGTCCTCGCATGAACTGTGTAGGTGTTGGACTCTGTTGGAACGCGCATGTCATGCATGAAGGCAATGATGAGGGAGGGAGGAAAGAACAGAGCCCTACGGGACACCTTTGGGCGGATTTGGGCTGTAGTCATGGCTGGTGTATAAGAGGGATCAGTGTTTGAGTCGATCTGTAATCGTATAACTGTTTGAGTATCCTCCTGTTGTCTTGATGGTGTGGTAGGTGGCAAGTGTTTGCGTAGTGGTGGTTGGGTGGAATGATTGCCTCATGTGTGTCTATGTGCTTCGTGTTATTTTGTTGTGGTTCCTGATGAGTTTCCATAATTTTGATAGCGAAGTTCGGAAGTTAGTGTTTGCAAGCACATCCCACCATTGATTTGTCTGTTGCTCACATATATCTATGTCTATTTCTGCGTTAAGGGTTTGAATAAGAGTGATTCGGTCGTTGGTGGAGGGTAAATTATGGAGGTGGTTTCGCTGCTGAATCTCCCGCCTTATGTGGGCCGGTATAGCTAGATTGAAGCCATGGGCGAACCCGGCGGGCTTATGTTATCTGTCTGCGTAGTTGAGTACTGTGATGCTGTGCTTTGTGGCTGTCAATGGATGTGTATTGGGTGATGTCAAAGTCTTGTAATAGGGTGATTTCGATCGATGTTTTGTATTCGTCCCAGTCTGCTCTTTAGTAGTTATAAAAAGTATGAGCGGGCTTATTTTGGATTATGGACCGATGTTGATAATTAAGGACTATTGGGAGGTAGTCAGCCGACATGCCTTGATGGACGGCCCACTGTCAATGTTTAGTGTGATGAGTGTATCTAGCTGGTTAATGAGAACACCTCCCCTCCGGTCACCGCTCTGCGAGGTGAGACAGGAGAGGTCATGTGCATTGAAGCCATCTAGGGCGAAGGTATTGGTGGTTGTATTGATGTCTAGGTCTAGGTGAGGCGTATAGTGAGAAGTGATAGTAATTCCGAAAGGGGGTCGGGGAGAAGTGGGATAGTGAAGCTTTTTGTGAATATGTGTAGGGAGCCACCAACACCGCCGTCGTTATTGGGACAGTCATAGCAGAGTGTTCTGTATCCATGAAACTTCGGTGTTTTGGAGTTGTGTTTAAGTTTTGTTTTCTTGAGTAGGGCGTTGTGAATGTGATGTTTGTGTAAGAAGTGTTTCGTTGAACGTTTTTTCCGTCAATGCCGCTTGTGTTCATTTGTAATATGCTTAGGCGTTCGGCATTGGCTTAGGGTTGTTGTGGTGACCCAAGAGATGGGTGGGACTACGGGGTGTGGGGATGGAGGTGATGGCGGGGTCGATGTGGGACGTGGAGCCTGGGGTAAGATGGATTGTGCCCAGTTGGACGCACAGGAGCGGACCTACCAGAAGTGGGATATCAGATGTAGATGCGGAGGACGGTGTTATTTAAAATCTGTATTTATGTTATGAGTTGGGTGGCATTTGTTACATTGCCACCCATGTGGTATGTTTATATTTTTGTGCACACCACAGCATTGTTCAGTGCAGCGTGTCTATGTCCCACATCTGCACTGGATCGTGCCAATGCGGCGCACGTAAGGAAACGTGGGTGGCAAAAGCAGAAGAGAAAAAAAGTTGTAATGCGAATTTCAATGATGAAGAGGCATGACCGAAGTGACCCTCGTTCGAATTAGAACGAGGGTGGGGAGGGTAAAGGAAGACGGAGTGGGTTCACGTGTGCCGAGGTGGTTTCGACTAGGTGAAGTTGGACGATGGAAGATTGGTCAAAATGGTGATGAAAGCGGTGGCGAGTGGGTTGCGGCCTACGCCCATTGGTGAATCAGGCTTTTGGGCGGAGAAACATTAGTGTTGAGGTAGCGAGAGAGCGTGTAAATGGATAGGCGCAAGTGATGCATGGCTGTGATTGGACGAGTTTCACGCGGCAGCTCTGATGCGCTCAACCACTCTTGACGTCGTGTTGAGAAACGTGATGGACATGGGTGGGGGAGTGACTGGCAATGATGACGAGCAAGGGTTAAGCAGCGAAAGCAGTCTGATTCTGCTGCTGACACTGTTCTCACTCCGAACCCGTAGAGTGTTGCGGGGTCCAGGCCGGACCCTCTAGCATCGATGGTCTGGTGTTTGGTAAGTGTATGAACGCGTGATAGAAGTGTGAAGAGCGTCTTTCCGCTGGACCCCTTGTTGTGGTATTCGGCCTTGTGTCTATCTGTATGTTGCGAGGTATTCCTTGGTGATGAGGTTGCTAGTTGGTTGACATAGTCATTTCTTTGTAGCGGTGTGGACAATAATCGAGCATCAGAATTGAATGCCAAGGTACTGGCATTCCGAGCTATCAACGAGATCAGTTGTTAGTAGAAATATTGATGAATCAATTGGAAAATCTTTTGTACGTATTGGTAAGTATTATATGTCTGGAAACGTAATGTTTCCAAGAATGTGTTAGTAACTTTATTATTTCTCAACCTCTGAGCGTCATGTTGGCTCATTGGTACGCTGACATGTCGTGGATGTTATGCGGTTTGCTTTCTGTTGAAACGTAGCAGTGTGGAACATTTTATGTTGATCTAGCGGCGCCATTTGGCAATATTTTGAACTGGAACCATTACCTGTAGAAGCTGTGGTTGAACAATATCTTACTTTAGCGCGTAGTTGATCGCGTTTAACACACGGTGCTTTAGCCCCCTTAGAGACAAGAGCGTAGGTTAGGTAGGTAGCTCTAGTATTGCGTTCTTTGATACAACCCATTTTCACTATTCATTTTTTGTAATTCAAACAGTGTCCGTGCATGTGAGATTATCCTTCATGGGTACCGACCGCAGGCACGAGATCTCCGTTGTTTCTGTCTATTGACGTGTACAGCGTCCAATTTTGGTGTCTCACTTTGGTTATTTTCAGACTTGCTCAACTGTGAACTCTTCTCCTAGATTCTAATTGAACTGGACTACGTTATCAAAGATCAAACCGTTGTGGTTGAACACGTCTTCGTAGTTATGTATCCTATCATAACGCAAGCTTTGCTATTAAACTCAATGTGCAGCAGCTATACGCATTAGTTATATAACTCAATATATATTATTGACTTGGCAGTGTCTTATGTAGTGTGTTTAGTTGTGGAAATGTTGGAAATATGTTTCCTCCATATGAGCTATTGTCTCTTCTATCTGTATGAGCTATATCGTAATGTTATGATATTTCAATGTCTTTTTTTAGATGATTTTGCGGTCGATCCTAGAAATTGGTTTTGGGTTGTTTAATACTAGTCTAATTTTTTTTATTTTTTTTCAGAACCGAACAACAAGTCTCCTTTAAACCCTCTGGCGGCCCAGATGTGGCCAGAGCAGGCTGCCTACAAAAAGCATTTACACGACCATTATCACAAAGATAAGGCAGACAAAAAATAATAATTGACCTTTTTAGATAACTTGCTGGTGTCTTTCCTAGTAGCAATTGCCAAGTATTCTCCCGTGCAATTAGGTCCTTAGCTGATGCAGTATACAATTTTGAAAAATGGACAACTTTGACCTTGGCTGGTGTAGTAAAATGTAGGATTACCCATTTTAAAAACCTTTAGGTATTTAAGGAACAATTATGCTGGGCATTCAATAACAACAGTCCATTCTTTTAAAGTGAGAAACAGTGCTACTTCGTTTTACATGATATGGATTCAAGATCAATAAAGTTTTTGAAAATGTAATGCATATGCAATTTTTCTTCCACAACTTAACAGAATGTAAGTCCCGTCCTTCCTTCACTTGAGACAGCGGCGGGCTACATGTGTCTGGTCAATCATTTTGTTGCATTTTTAATAGAATTTGCCATGAATAGGTAATTCTGTGTCACAATCCTTGGAGCATATCAAATAACGACTCGCGCAACTACATTTGACACCGAAAACGCTGCTGTAATGTCCTGTGCTGGCTCTGTCACTCGTGTCACCTTACTTGTACCACTACATGTGCCCTACGGGGGAGCACTCGGTGACTACACGTTGGAGCTCAGGTGGAAAATAGAAGAAACTTCTACTACTTGTACTTGTCGGTTTTCCTCTTGTTGAACAGCTTCATCATGCTTTTGCTGTATCTCATACTCCGCAATTAGGTAACTACAGAAGCATATCCTGAGATGCATTTGGGGTGGATGGATGCTTATTCATTTTATAGATCATTAACACTTTATTTCAGTATTTTATTATTTCTTCTTGCTTGGGCTCTATTATTTTTCTCTGCCCTTTTTTCATGGTGATGAATTTTAAA
>SDVV010025308.1:0-12444 GCA_016164225.1 Gammarus roeselii | reverse complement strand
TTCTGATGACTATTTGATGAACAATATTATGAACGCTTGAATGGTCAGGTATTCTGATGACTATTTGATGAACAATATTATGAACGCTTGAATGGTCAGGTATTCTGATGACTATTTGATGAACAATATTATGAACGCTTGAATGGTCAGGTATTCTGATGACTATTTGATGAACAATATTATGAACGCTTGAATGGTCAGGTATTCTGATGACTATTTGATGAACAATATTATGAACGCTTGAATGGTCAGGTATTCTGATGACTATTTGATGAACAATATTATGAACGCTTGAACGGTCAGGTGTTCTGATGACTATTTGATGAACAATATTATGAACGCTTGAATGGTCAGGTATTCTGATGACTATTTGATGAACAATATTATGAACGCTTGAATGGTGAGGTATTCTGATGACTATTTGATGAACAATATTATGAACGCTTGAATGGTCAGGTATTCTGATGACTATTTGATGAACAATATTATGAACGCTTGAATGGTCAGGTATTCTGATGACTATTTGATGAACAATATTATGAACGCTTGAATGGTCAGGTATTCTGATGACTATTTGCGGATCGATATTAGTTTTCTACACTTTCCGGCCGAATTGATCATATGCGCAGTTTGTAATTTGTTCTGTTGGTGTTGTGGGATCCTTGTTTGTGATAGAGTGGGATCCTTGTATTGTGATAGAGGGGCAAGTGTGTTTCAAGGGATGTTGTCCCGTGTGTCCCTCAGGGAAGTGTCCTTGTTGTTCCACTGTTTATTTTCTTCGCTGTTAATATGTTTTCGATTGTTGATAATGAGATAGTTGGGGCGAATCAGATGGCTGGTTGAGAATCAGATGACTGGTTGAGAATCAGATGGCTGGTTGAGAATCAAATGGCTGGTTGTGAATCAGACGGCTCGTTGAGAATCAGATGGCTGGTTGAGAATCAGATATTGGTTGAGAATCAGATGACTGGTCGAGTGTCGAATAGCTGGTTGAGAATTAGATGGCTAGTTGAGAATTAGATGACTGGTTGACAATCAGATGGCTGGTTGAGAATCAGAGGGCTGGTTGAGAACCAGATGGCTGATGAAGAATCAGATGGCTGGTCGAGTGTCAGATGTCTAATCGTAAGTCACAAAGGCAGTCACAGAGTACCTGCAGATTAATTTCTTGAGAGTAGATAAATGGTTCTATGTTTGGGCGATCAACCCTCCCTAGGCATCTGTTATATTCACGGGCAGAACGGAATCACTGAACATCCTTATTTCCCATCAAACTCGCCTTTTCTTCACCTTTCACTATCTCTCCTTTCCTCCACCATCCTGATTTGCTCAACTTTTGTTTACCTCATTTGTATCTCATCTTTAGGTCAAATTTCTTTGAACTTGTCTCAAACTCCGTCCTAACAACTCTCCTAATAGTCGTTGTACACAATCACACACACACACATACATACACATACATACATACACATACATACATACACATACATACATACACACATACACACATACACACATACACACATACACACATACACACATACACATATACACACATACACACATACACACATGCACACATGCACACATGCACACATGCACGCACATTATGGCAACGCACTCAAATTTAACATTTTTTTACGACTATTCCTTCTTCTTCTTCTTTCCATTCATGCTATTATAATGCGCGAAATTACATACATCTTGTGTAGATCTCATGCATGGGATCCACGTTTTCTATCCCTTCTTCAACTTCCCCCCTCAGCAGGTGTTGGAGCGCGTAGCTCTGCACCTTAAAGACTACTGCGAATCCTTGGGGCTCTGAAGTAGGATTGGTAGTGTGTTAATCCTTCTTACTGCCATCCCGGAAGTGCTGGGATCATATGGCCTCAGCACCCTAGGAGTTCCTCTACCTCCTGTGGCACCCGTACATAGCATAGACGTTTGTCGCATTGAGTACGTTGACTTCGCGCAGTACTAAACCTAACCCGAACATAAACAAAGACTAACTTGATGCAGCACTGCTTGCTGGTTTGACGTTCGGCGCCAAAAGGACGCTGGCTCCAGCACGCTAGAAACCCTCGCCACTCCAATCTAATCTTGGGCAATAGTGGAGTAGAATCTATACAAGGTGCCCTTTATTAGAGAAGTGTTTAGTAATTATTTACTGTTTTGCAAGGCTTAATCAATTTAAGCCTCAGAGTATCGCTCGTCTGTTCGTGTTTCTGCCGCTGAGTCCACAATTGGTGTGTTGAGCGTGTGGTGAGAGGGTCTGCATCTCTGCTTCAGGATGAATTGTTCCAGTTTGCTATCCGCTGTGGCTCATCTCGTGGAATGAGTTTGTCTATTATGCCAGACGATTGCAAAGATTTCAGTTAAGTGTTTTCGTATTGGAGAAAATCTTTGATAACTTTGAATTTGTTGTTGATGGCTTTGGTTCCTTGTAGGGCCGAATTATGGCGTGTGCGTGAGCGCATAATGAAAGAATAAGTTGCTTCTTGCAGTCGGCCACTCTCTGCTGGGTTATTGGCCTTGCGTCTGTATTTGCAAATCGGGATTTCGTTTCTTACCATTTCGTTCTCTTGAACACATTCATTTCCAAAGCCTTTTTGTGTTTTTTTCTTGCTTTTGATTAGTTGGTATGTGGGTCATTCGTCTTTCTGGAGCAAGTTCCTGTCTCATAATGATTTTCTCAGTTTATATACAAATAGAAACCGGATCAGTATACATTTTTTAGATATTAGGCTAAAGCGGTAAAACTTGTCCGCCGATGCCGCCCAATAATTATGTTACCATGTTATGTGATTGACACTGTTTTTTTTTAATGGTTCGGTTGAAGCTAACCGTACTACTTTGATTTTATTGAATTATTCTATAACGGTTCAACTAATTAGCTGTGTAAACTTAGTTTGGGGTCATCCCAAGAGCACCGCTCAGACCAGTGTTCGCTCTCATTCCCTCTACTCTTCATTCTTCTCTATCTCTCCTCTATCTCTCCTTTTCTACTCGTTCCTGGGTATACTTTAACCTGGTTTACTCCATTTACCTCGTCTGTTGCGGTAAAACTCCATTAATGTATCTCACCTTTTATTTTCACAACTCTCCCTCATCATTTCATTTTATTCATCTTTCACTCTCTCATCTGATTTGTTTCCTCTTTTAAATTATTTTTTACTTTATTTGTTTATTTATAGATGTAAAATTTCTTTGGTGTAAAATAACGCAGCGCTACCATAGCCCTTACGCAGCCACTGATTTCGATCCCCCGGGCAGCAATTGGTTGCAGTGTGTGAGCCGCATTGTGAAACAAAATGTACAGCTTGTGAGATGCATACCAAGGCCCTTACGCAGCAGCCAGTTTTGGCCCCCCAGGGGCTACAACTGGTTGCGGTGTGTGGGCCGGATTGTGATTATTTTTAGCGTGTCACTCCCACTATTGCGGGTCCCGCTGTGACCCGCATGTCCCGGAATGTGGCTTTGCCGATAGGTCGGATGGTGCTGTCTGGTGGCTGAGGGGACAGGGTGCGGAGCCAGTTCACCCATTTCCAACACTACTGTGGTTTCACGACTTTCGATTGAGACGGCAACCTCTGTGTGGGTGACGAGAAGGAGGATAATCCTGTCATGAACTTGACTAGGATCCCAAGGCTAAAAGACCAGTCTAGGTAGCCTCTCAGGGCGCTGAGCCCTACTCATGATGGCTGACTCTTGGTTTTATCGCTAATTGACAGCGCCTTGTGAGATTTCTGACCGCATTACCACAGTCTCCTCGGAGAGCAGGGCATGTCAAGAGGCTAAATTTTCTCGAATTGCAACTATGGAAAAGAACGATTCGACCAAAGGCTCCGCACTATCAGAAACAGGTGTCATCTACTACTAAGACCCTTTCCCTCCCAGACTGCTCGGGGGAGAGACAGCAGCCCCCTCATCCGTATCTGGTGAGGTGGACCTAGAAATTAGAACGCAAAACCAATCTGAAAGGGCGACGACCGCCACTCTTGGACGAAAGCCCAGGAGAGGTCCTCGGCACCGCATACGACCACATGAACGATAAGCAGAAAATCAAAAAGAACTTGAAGACCTCTTGCAGAATGAATATTTTGCAAAGTTCTTTATAACCAAGGCAATTTAAGGAGAGAGCCTGACCGATACGAATACAATTCATTCTAATCGACAGCTTCGCGCTGAGCTTCGGGGTCCCCCAAAGCGCGTCACGGAGCTAAAGAATAGTTTCTGTTAGTGGAGAAAGAGACAAGGAACTGGACCAAAACATCAAAACTCCCAATCCTGAATAATATACACCCCGCTCTCAACACGATCCAGGGAACTATCTATCATAAAAACAGACCAAACCGCTCCGATGCTGACATTCATGCCGAACTAATGGATCAACTGGTCATCGAAGATATACAGGGTGAAACGATGGTGAAGCGGGGCTGAGGAATACATTGGCGTCTTCATCCTTACCTTCAAACTCTGTTCTCTGCCTCCTGATGTCCACATTATCTGAACACAGTGTTCGGTCCGAGAATACATTCTCAATCCTTACCTTCAAACTCTGTTCTCTGCCTCCTGATGTCCACATTAGCTGAACACAGTGTTCGGTCCGAGAATACATTCTCAATCACAGAGGCTGCTACAACTGCCAACAGTTTGGTCATTGAAGTGATGCCTGCCGATTAAGGAACAGAAACTGTACATGCTTCCCTTGCGGTGAGGACGCACATGGCCACAATCGTGACCGACCTGCTAAATGCGCAAACTGGCCAGAGGTTCATCTTGCGTCATCACGCGACTGCTTTTATTACAAACTCGAAAAAGAGATACTCGCTGTTCTAGCTAGAGAACGCATTTTCTACTTAGAAGCCAAGAGACAGGTAGCTAATAAGCTTGTCCGCCTGCTTGTTACCTTTGCGGCAGTGACAGCGGGGATACCCACACCCAGGGTTCTTTCTAACCTTCCTCACAATGCCCTTTCCCTCCTCGAGACCGGGGGTGCTCGGGACGACAGTCCTTCGCACTGTCCAGTAAATCGAAAATCCTACCGGAAATACCGTCCCTCACTCCCACTTCACCCCGTCCCTCACTCCCACTTCACCCCGTCCCTCACTCCCACTTCACCCCGTCCCTCACTTGCTGATCGTCGAGCAATTGGAGTCTCAGACCCAAATCTGAACGACGACCTGCCTCGCCGGGGGCAGCGCTTCACAAGAAACGTTGCCACCTCAGCGCGCTTTTCGCCAGCCACACAAGATGTGAGCCCGCGATCTGTCATCAACGACCAACCCGCCTTACTTTAAGCCCAACCAAGATTTCCCTTGGTAGCCGTGCAGGCTAGCCAGGTTACTCCTCAACTTAAATGTCTTTCGAGTGCTTTCATTAGGGCACCAAGTGCCCCTTCGTCTCTACCTCGCTTAGCCGCTGCATATGATAATCGTAAAGGAAATGCGCCTAACACATTATTGAGTGATAACCACTTCACCCCATCATCGTCCCAAACCGAAGAAACTCGTTTGTCATGGACCAGCGCAAAGCGCACTGGCTCTGACCTATACGATGATGATCCAAACGGTAAAGGCCCTTCGTTGACTAATAGCAACAAAAGAAGCCCCAGCAGTAGTCGTCGAGCGCGACCGACTGGCCGTGAGTGACATTGCGTGCAATATTGAAATTGAATATGACCATCAACTTTCTCTTACCTAATCTCCCCATGTCTATTACTCGCGTATCTGAATGGAACATTGGAGGATATTGTGCTAACTACTGACCCAAACCGATAAACCAATTTTCTTGTCTCTAGGAAACTCTTCTTGGGCTGTACAAACCATCTTTTCTCAGTCGGTATAAAGCCCACTTCATCTCGCTCGCTGCCCATGCCGACCTGGCAAAGGCCAAGCTACAATAGTAAATCAAGCCATCACATGTACTCCAATCCCTCTGCAAACAGTATTACAAGCTCAGGCCCACAGAGCGGGCCTAAAACGCTCCATTACTATCTGTAACCTATATATTTCTCCCAATTAACTTCTCTTATGCGCATTACTCGGTAACCTCGGTGGTCAACTTCCTGCACCCTACCTCCTTGTAGGTGATCTTAAAGCTAAACACCCCCTCTGAGGGGGAGGGGGACGTAACTGATGGACGTGGAGGACACTTCAGAGCATTCTTTCTATTTTCCGATTCTGCGCTCTTTAATACTGGAGAACCGACGCACTTCCATTCTCAGACAACCTTGTTCTCTGCTATTGACCTATCGTTTTGCTCCCAAACCCTCTCCCTAGATCTTGCCATGCAAGTGCTTAATGGGTCTTGCGGGAGTGACCACTTCCTCATCACCAACACTACTTTTTATCCTGAAGATACTTCTACCGCTCGTCAAAACATAATGCGTAAAGCCAGCTGACAATCGTTCACTGCTTGCACAATAACACTTCTTCCACCTCAAAATATATCCTCTGACGAGCTGGTGGAAAACTTTAATGATGTCCTCCTTCACGCTGCTGACCGCAGCATCCCAGTATTCAAGAGAACCCCGCTTCAAATTAGGGCACCCTGGTGGAATGACCTTTCACGAAATGGCGGAAGACAACTGAAGCGTGCATTCAATCGATACCAGCTCAACAAAGCGGAAGCTGGAAGCGTGCATTCAATCGATACCAGCTCAACAAAGCGGAAGCTGGAAGCGTGCATTCAATCGATACCAGCTCAACAAAGCGGAAGCTGGAAGCGTGCATTCAATCGATACCAGCTCAACAAAGCGGAAGCTGGAAGCGTGCATTCAATCGATACCAGCTCAACAAAGCGGAAGCTGGAAGCGTGCATTCAATCGATACCAGCTCAACAAAGCGGAAGCTGGAAGCGTGCATTCAATCGATACCAGCTCAACAAAGCGGAAGCTGGAAGCGTGCATTCAATCGATACCAGCTCAACAAAGCGGAAGCTGGAAGCGTGCATTCAATCGATACCAGCTCAACAAAGCGGAAGCTGATGAAATTATATTGAGGCGAGAAACTGAAAGCGCACGAAATAGCTTCTTTCTATCTCGGAAAAAGCATGGTAGAATTTCATATCATCCATTAATATGAACACACCCTTGTCTAAAGTGTGGTTCCGCATACAAAAATTAAAGGGAAAGTACTGTTTTTATCCTCCCCCAACCCTAATGGAGGGACGGGACGACCCACACCGACCAGCAGGAAGTCTCAGAACTCTTTGCAGCACACCACACCTCAATTAGCTCAGATTCTGGGAAGAGCCCTTCTTTCCGTTACGCAAAACGTTTTGCGGATCAAAATAATCTGGACTATAGCACAAATTACGCTGTACCCTACAATGAACCAATCACTTTACGTGAAATCTTTGGTGCAATTCGCGCCTCCAACCCCTCTACACTCGGTGAGGATCCAATTTCCTGCACCCGTCTGCACTCTCTTACGTACGTCTTATTTACAACACAGTCTGACCCACTCATATCCTGATCAGTGGAGGGAGGCAGTGGTTCTGCCTTTCCCAAAACATAGCAAGCCTTTACACCTGAAACCAGCCCTAATGCTGCACAACACCCCTCTAGTATACGAAGAAATGATAAAATTATTGGGCCTTGAGTGGGACCCTAAACTCACGTGGCGACCTCACATTGCAGCCCTGGCGACTCGATGTAAAAGGTCGACGGGACTTATCCAATCGGTAACATCCCTGAAGTTCTGTGCCGATGTGGACACCGAAATGACGTTGTTCAGAGCAATAATACGATCGCGTATGGACTATGGAGCCGTTGTTTACGGTTCAGCAGCTAAAACTACTCTCGACCCTCTCTCGACCATCGCAAACAATGCTTTGCGTATCACAACCGGATGGTTCCGTTCCGCCCCAATCGAATCCCTTAACGTGCTTGCTAACGAACTCCCACTTCCACTCCGGCGAGACAAACTTTCACTACAATACTATTTTAAGACTAGAAGTCTAATCAACAACCCGGCAATCAGCCACATCACCAACGTATCCGATAAGCGCCTTTTCGCGACTAAAAAGAATATATGCCCACCGTTTTCCCTACGTGTTGGCAACCTGCTGACACCAACATGGATGATCAACCCACCACCGGTCAACCTAGACCTGTAAGTGAACCCTAAAGCAACTACTCCAACCAACGCGTACCGGCAGGAATTCCTAAGACTATTTGAGGAAGAATATTTAGAGCACCGCCATATATACACTGACGGCTCCAAAACCGCGGACGGAGTGGGAGCCGTCGCTGTGTGCGGAAACCTCCCACTCTCAGCAACCCTCCCACAAGAGGCCTTCGTGTTCTCTGCGGAGCTTCACGCACTCGAACTAGCCATCACTATTGCCAAAACAGATCGCTTCCCCATGTACGTCGTATTCTCAGACAGTCTGAGTGTCCTCACTCGGCTTAAAGCACTGCACTACGGACATCCCGTTCAACGACAAATGCAGCACGATCTCTTTGTGATGTCCGAGACGGGTCAGGCAGTTGAATTCTGCTGGATCCTTGGACACGCGGGAATAAGAGGAAACGAACTTGCGGACTCGCTTGCTAAACTGGCATATACTCACCATTAACAATTTTCCGCAATACATTACCGGGACTGGTTCCCTATTATCAAATCCCTTGTAACAAACCGATGGGATGAAATGTGGCAACAGAGTGGACAAAAAATGCTTTCAATCAAGCCCTAAGTCGGAGAATGGGAAACAAAGTTCACCAATTGGAAAGACCAAGTGTTCATCAACTGGTTGTGCACGGGACACACGTGGATAACTCACAACCACCTGATGGATGTCGACATATGACCAAACGCACCACCTTGCCCCTGTTGCCACCAAGTGGCTACCAGCGTGAAACACTTACTGATGGATTGCAACGCACTCGCGGCAGCCCGACGAGCGTTCTTAAATCCCCCGAGCAATCTACAAAGCCTACTCACGGACCCAACCTACTGTAAAAAGCTTATCGCTCCCGGAAAACACACCGGACTATACGAAGCTGTCTAAACCCCAAACACCTGAGCAAGTGAGGTGGTCTCTCCACTCCATTACGCACAGAAATAACAACACATTTTACGCAGATACGTATTATTTCTTTACTCTCTCGTACGCGCTTGTACGCGAATATGCCACAATTGAAATATGTACTGATTTTATCGTGACATGACTAATATCTTCGCACGCGAGGCCGTGCGAACTTACCAGAATCAACGACGGTCGCGCGCTACGGGGGAGTCTATTATAACTCACGTTGAGGCTCTGATGGAAATGAGACTCGAATCAAATTAGGAAGATGCTATCAGCGAAGAATGCCTTATTACGCGTCGTGACTGATATCCAGGGGTCCATGAACTTCAGGCAACACACTGCCTGTTCACTTTTGCCTTCAAAAGGCATACGATATAACCTGGCGATATGGCATTCTCCGAGAGATCCACCAGATGGGACTCTGGGGTGACTTAGCATTTTTCATCCATAACGCTCCGACGGAGAGTCTCCCGGACCACAATCGACAATCACCTCTCAAATATGCACACCCAAGATAAGGGGGTACCTTAGGGTAGCGCCCCTTTCATGTTCTCGATTCCCGGTTGCCGTTAATGGGATCACGGGGGTGGCCCCACCCTCCGTGAATGGTTTTCTGTATGTTGAGGAGGTTATGATACACGCATCTGTGCCAGCTGTGTCACAACTCCAACGTCAACTGCAGAGTGCAATAGCTCAGATGGTTGCTTGGAAAGAATCTCGAGGCTTTACAATCTCCCCAAAAAAAAACATGGACTCCTCATATTCATAGGTCCCACGTCTACACGGAACTAAACCTCGGACTCAATGGAAAAATGATCCATTTCCTACCTACAGTTCACTTTCTAGGACTAATATTCGATCAGAAACTAGCCTGGAAGTACCACGAGCAGGCTTAAGTTAGACTGCTAGCATCAATGTATAATCCTATGGATCGCATCACACTTTATTTGGGATGCAGACATAACAATATCATTATCATCCTGTCCAAACCGGACTATGGAAGCTTTGTTTATGGCTCCTCGGAACCAAATAATCTCAAGACATTGGAACCAGTTCACAATGCCGCCCTTCGCGCTTGAATTGGAGCTTTCCGCTTATACCCTTTTGTTAGCCAACCTTGAGAAACTGGTGAGCCTAGTTTTACCGTGCGACGAGAGCAAACCGACCTCTAATTCTATTGCCATCCTCTCGCTCGCCCTACCTCCCTTTAATGAAGCACAATTCAACCGCGCCCTTCCAATTAGCATCCCTCCGAGAGCGTCTCACAGCTCATTGAGCTTCTCAATGCTGATCTAGGGCTGCCACGTATCATGGTGGATCCTATGTCGCGAGATGCAATCCATCTGACGAAAGGCAGATGTTGCACCCCAAAATCTTTGAACTATATTTATAGCTCATGTGAAGACTCATCACGCTGATAGCTTGCATATATTCACTGATGGATCAAAAGAAGACTATGCTGTGGGCTGTGCAGCGGTACTCCCCGAGCACGTCATCGCTAGGAGACTCCCGCCATCAGCGTCAATCTTCACTGCTGAACTCACGGCCATTGCCGACGCTCTCTTGGCGTCCGATACTCTCCCAGATGTCAATATCTCAATCTTAACGCCCTTCAAACCCAGGAGACATTCAATAATTGCCACCCTGTCGTTTCAGCAATCATGCGCTGGCTTGTGCGATTATCCTCCAGGAACAAAAACGTTCGTTGTGCTGGGTTCCGGGCCACTGTGAGATTGTGGGCAACGAGCAGGCACACAAAGCGGTGCGATAAGCTGCTGCGCCGTCTGGCCCAGCAGAACAGCGCCCACTCCCATTCAAAGACTTTTACCAAGTAATCAAAAGAGCTGTGCGAAATAAATGGGTCATAGAATGGTCTGATGTTCCTATGAGAAATAAATTGCGCACAATAAAAGACGCACCTACACCTTTGGTCTCGTCAAGCAGTCGATATCGCCGGGCTGAGATAATTCTATGTCGATTGATAGTTGGACATAGTAGACTCGCACAGACACTTCTTAGAAGCGGTGCCATCCTCATACTGCGGGGACTGCTTGGTCCCTCTTACAACAGCCCATGTCTTAGCAGAGAGCCCAACCTGAATGGAATGTCGACACACCTACATCCCCAGGATTCGGTACCTATACCTTCCTTATACACTCCACCAAATGCTCACTGAGTTCTCTCAGGGGCTATTTAGTGCTGAACCGCTTCTCGGTTACCTTTGAGAATTCTACCTTCTAGCTGAGATCTGATCTGTTGTGAGTTGATCACACTTCATCTTACCTACCGTTAGTCCAGTGCAATAGAAAGCCTTAACACTGAAATCTAATTTACTTACCGATAGACTCCTTCTTCACGGTTTCTTAGCTCATTTTGAGTTGAACACTTTTGTGACCTCTTCCTATAAACTGTAGTGACCTGAACATGTTATGAGAGGAAGCAATCACGGAGACGAACGATGGCTTGTCGAAGAATTAATGCAGCACTGGCTGCTGGTTTAACGTTCGGTGAGGAAGGATATTGACTCCGGTGCACTAGAAAGTCTTGGCTCTCTAATATAATCTCAGAAAAATGTTTCGCTCCGGTGGGCATCCATATGATTATTGTATCGGTAAACATATTGTTTGGAAAGATTCGCTGTTTGTATTCATAACCAGATAATCCCAATACTATCTACTGGTTATCATACTATGTTGGTTGTTCATGAATATCAATGACCCTGTCCATAGTTCTGCATGGAGTTGTGAGCTTGTTCAGGAGGAAGGAGTATTTTCATATGATATTTTTTTCCAGAAATCTTGCATAGACTTCGCCATCCAGGCGAAGCCTTTGGAGCGCTATATGCCCAAGGACCGGATCAGCGTTAAGTACAAGATCTGGAAGGTTGTAGTGAGCACACCCTTCGAGTACCTCATCATGACCCTCATCGTGTTTAATACCCTCCTCCTCATGATGAAGGTAAGCTCGAATTGCTAACATTAAATCCTTTTTTTCTAACTTACTAGTTTAGTGTTACTTATGGAAGCGTTTGTGCAGGAACAGGAAGACGTAGGGAAAGGAGGGGGAACAAAAAATTTGGTTATGACCCATATTCAAGATATATATTTGAAAAGTTGTGTTTTTTTGCCGGAAATTTATAATTCATATATATTCTTTGAAACCGTTAATCATAATAAACATGATTAAGTAAAAGTTATTTTATAGTATGAATACATATCACTATCATAAAATGCCTAAACCTAATTGAAGGCATTCAAAAAAACATTTTGAACATGAAGTTTATGACGCATCCCAAACCTCTCCCTGCAATTGATTGTTTCGTCTGAAATGTCAATGAAATTCTACAGTTAAGCTCAAGTGTGCCCAACTTTTTCATATATCTATATCTATATCTATATCTATATATAT
>SDVV010025307.1:0-12444 GCA_016164225.1 Gammarus roeselii | reverse complement strand
ATAAATGTAAGCACACTATCTGCTAAAGATTGGTAGAACTACAGAGTCAAGTGGATAGATTTGATATGAATAAAGCTTCAATCAATAAATCAATGCCCAACATAAGTATGAAAACGGGGAAATATATATACAATCCTTGGTAATATTAGGTTAGGATGGGTTGGGTTTAGTGCCCCTCTACAATACAGACCTATAGTAAAAAATGCTACAGTGGATCTGGTGGATGCTCAAATAAGACAGATAACGAAGCCAGAGATGATCAATAACTTCTTAGTGTCTACACTGCAAACGTCTTACAAACATTTGTATAAATAAGACATGCAGGAATAAGCATCTCGTAAATACATACGAGCGGATAACATAATTGAGATGTACATTAAAATATTTAAAAATTTCAACACTAACACACTACACAAATCCGGTAGATTAGTTCTCCAAGACAACATGGAACCGGACCCAAATTTTGGAGCATTGCATCCAAATAAACGTATTTTGTACCCAACATTCCATGAAATTAGGCGAATTTATATCGATTACAGATATATTCCTATGATATCGAATCAAAAGTTACACTAACAACTATAAAAATAGCTAAATAAGATTCTCTACTCTACCCTAAGCAACAATGATTAACTATTATGTACGTTGTATCCTACCGCACCCAGATGATGAATCCTACTCAATTATGGGAAGGTGTATGTTCAATCAATACACGATGTCGATGAACACTACCGACCTAATAAATACAGAAATAATCCTAAGGGGGTCTGGTTCATGGAAAAAACATATACTAACATAACAGTCATTCCAAAAATATCTCACATTTAACACCGAGTTCATGAGAATAATGTTTTTTTACTACGTTACCTGATCAAATCTTTAACAAATTCCCAAACATAACTGATGCTATGCCTTTAGGAGTACAAATCCCAGCCCACTGTGTCTTAACAATGAACTTTACACTGCTTTACTAGGTCACTTTTCAGTAATCTACCACTGATATATAACAAATATCAAAGGAAACATCCAGTCACGTACAATACTTCAGACGTGTAACCCATCGTCTCTGAACAAAATCGAGCAAAGTCACATGCTGGATATAACCACGAATCTTTACCAGTGGTCAAGAATGCGGCTGACATGAGTCTCAGAAAGAGTGTGGCAATAAAAAGATAGGCTTCTGTTCACCAACAATTTAAGTACACCACAACAACGATGAGCAGCTTGTCGCATAACCTGTCTAAAAAAAACATGGAACTTAAGATCGACGTCGACAAGAATGTACATAATTCACGTTGAACATGGACGAAGTCCAAATGACAACCAAATAGTGTTAGCACCCTCTACACCAGGACCACTCTATCCAGTAAATCGTCATCTAAAACGTTACACTATACATTTGCTAGGGATCAATGACGAAAATTCCACAAAGATGCAGTACGGACATACACCTCTTAAACTTACATTCCTATGATTATCTTGGAAAAAAAACTACATCAACAACAACATATTTAAAAATAGCTAAATAAGATGCTATACTCTGCTGTAAGTGTTCTACAATGGGTATCAATCATAGGAAGACAGAAAAAACGTAAACAGAAATAGGTTTTACCTAGAGGACTCTCTAACTCCTTCTTAATATTGAAGAATGATCCTACAATAAGCATACAATACCCCAGCAGTAAGACCAAGTTTGTAACAAATCGACTGTTGTATAACTATAATAACCACGTTAAATATTGTGCCAGGATGTAAGATGATATATATATCACTAAAAATGAACTACATGTAACTAAATTATACCTGAAATAATGTTTGATATTGCAGATACAAACGTAATATATCCTAAAATGTATAAATAACCAACAGATTGCATTGAAGATGGGAATTGTACAGAGAACGTACAAAAACAAAACACAAACTAAACTCTCGAGTTATAACAAAGCAAGAAGATTCATTCTCTACCATAACCAAAACATACATTACAAACGTGATGGACGAGAATGAACTAGTATGTAACCAAACAAACATGTAATATGAATAAGATACCAAGACATTGGGGCAAAATAACTGAAACCTGTAGCAGATAGCGTGGAATACTTCAACACGAACATGCTACAGTACATACAAAATTTGATCAAATTAGCCTCAACTCAACCCAAAACAGGTTTAAATTAATATCTCTTTACCTACAGTAACCACGGCTAAAACGTAACAATGTTACATATACATATAAAATAACAAAATCATGCAACAACCTACCAATTATACCTGAAATAGTTTTTAAGATGCAAACCTAAAATGTCCTTAAAAATGACTAAAACTGTTTGAGATAACTATTTAACTTCCAAAACACTACAAATTCAACATAAATCAATCGATCATTATTATGTATACATAACATTATATTTAAACCTACATTAAATCCATATCGTTCAGGTATTTTCGCTATTGGAACACCACGTCAATGGAACACTGATATAACTGTTTCAAACCTGGATAGTGCAATATGGGGTAGATAGATTCTCGACCGTAGCTGCTGCATCAACCCACAATGCATACCTCAACTTGCCAAAAATCAAACAAATAAGCCATACTATTCCAATAGATATTATATACATACGAAATAAATAGATGGAAAACTATAACCTTGCCTGCAATCAAACATTCAGATTGGTACAAACAGGGCTGATCGAACACTAAGGCTGCAAATTGAGTTATACGACATACCTACCACACTAATCCTAATAACAGTACATATACTGATAAATGAACATAACAGACAAAAATATCCCAGCCCCAACCGCTATGAATCCATCAATCAAGCATCGAACGAGTCAATGATACTCTTGGGTGATTCTTCTCCAAGAATGTTTCAGTCATCCTGTAAATATTGTATCTATTTCCCTTCATATGTTAGCTCACAAAGGAAGACAAATGAAGGAGTTACTGCAGGAGTAAGTAAAGCTTAGCGCAAGGGTACTGATTAAAACACTCGGATAAAAATAACAACAAACTAATTGAATCTATGCCACATGTGAAATTGATCAACAGCGAGCAACGTAGAAAATGATATCGAGGTTGAGAATTCATCATGAAGGTGTCTGGAAAGTGGAGCTTTCCTATATATAATACTACTACCTACTGTATGAGTTATTATCAACAATTTTTTTATAAATGTATGTTTGTCAATACTCAAAAAAGATTCAGAGGACCTAGCATTGAAAAGGTATGTAATCAATGTGACATGCAACGAAGTTGCAACACTACCGCAAACATTGAAATGATAATATCCTTTTGTAAACATATAACCTGTTAACACGAATAAGCTTTCCGTCCGTCCGCTCACTGACTCCCGTCCTACCCTACACCCCCCGCTCCCCGTTTTTGCGCGAACCGCCGTACGGCCGCTTGAGTCAAGGTTGCAGCATTGCGCTTCACCCTGCCCACCGCTAATTAAGCCCTATCTAATTCCTTCACAGGGCATATTTGCACCTATATAGACTACTCTCAGCAATGTCAAGTTTACCAGCCTTCTGCCAGGTAGAAATATTCGTTGTTGTCATTCCATGAGAGTGGATTAACACTGAGTCCACCTCACTCAGTAATGTCAAGTTTACCAGCCTGCTGTCGGGTAGAAACAATCGTTGTTGTCATTCCATGAGTGTAATATCACTGAATCTTCCTCACTCAGCAATGTCAATTTTACCAGCCTGCGGTCCAGTAGAAATATTCGTTGTTGTCATTCCATGAGAGTGGATAATCACTGAATCTACCTCACTCAGCAATGTCAAGTTTACCAACCTGCTGTCAGGTAGAAATATTCGTTGTTGTCATTCCATGAGAGTGTAATATCACTGAATCTTCCTCACTCAGCAATGTCAATTTTACCAGCCTTCGGTCCGGTAGAAATATTCGTTGTTGTCAATCTATGTGAGTGTATTATCACTGAATCTATTTCACTCAGCAATGTCAAGTTTACCAGCCTGCTGTCGGGTAGAAATTTTCGATGTTGTCATTCCATGGGAGTGTAATATCACTGAATCTACCTCACTCAGCAATGTTAAATTTACCAGCCTTCTGTCAGGTAGAAATATTCGTTGTTGTCATTCCATGAGAGTGAATTATCACTGAATCTACCTTATTCAGCAATGTCAAGTTTACCAGCCTTCTGCCAGGTAGAAATATTCGTTGTTGTCAATCTATGTAAGTGGATTATCACTGAATCTACCTAAGTAAACTGTCAATAACTTTGAATGTATTTTAGCAGGATCATTCTCAGTCAGACTAAGTTCTTCATGTCGCCGCCCCAATCTCAGAACCAAGGATGATCGATTAAAGAAATGCCAATCACAGGGCACATTTAACATCTAGGATTTTGGGAGTAACATCGTACCACAAGGGAAAGGTGAACCGAAATTTGAAATCATCCTCTAATGAAAGCTCAATGGAGTAGACAAGAGCAGGTGAAAACGTGTTTACATTCACGATTGCTTTAGATCCGGGAAAAGACACAGAACAGAGCTAATTAGCACCATGCATTATTCAGAATACAGACAAGTATATGTTCAACGGGTGTGTCTGAAATATATTTCGTAACGAGCAAAGTATTGCAAATATTTGCCAACTTTTGAACACAAAAGCCTAAAAGGTGACCAAAAAAGCATATTAGCAAAGATACAGCATTTCAAACCATATTGCTCGTCCATTTACAACAATGAACTTCGGAGAGATTTCTGCAAGTATAATATGCGCAAGCTGACAATGGCCTCTTATTATCTCTCCTTTTGTTGATTGATGCAGGTCTCACGTTCAATGTCTTCAGGCAGGGTATTTGCAGAGAATTTATCAGCTCTCATTGTTTCACTTTTCCGTGAAAATTCAGACAGCCTCACGACCACATTAATAGCCTCTAACAATAAAATCCTTCTTGCAATCTGCACCAGCGATGCGCTCGCTGTGTCGTCGATGTTAGGACGTTCGAGAGAAATACTGTGCACCCCAAGAAGGAAGAAAATATGTGTCCGAAATGTATACAAAGATTTGACTAGCCTGCCTAACCCTGACGTATTAATCAAACTTCTATTAGATTTAGTTAATTATATAAAATGCTCTTCTATGTCATGATGGTGTTTAATGAAGTTGTTATTATCAGCATTGTTATAGTGAACTGTTTAACCGTGATGTGAATTGGGGGGATGTGAACAATTTTTGTTATATCTTCAATGAAATTGGAACCAAGATTACAGTTATTACAAAATGTTTCTGTCCGGTTTCAAAATGGGCTGCATGGCTGTCACTCAGATGTTTGCATCATCACAATATCGCAAGTAATGTGTCACGTTAAACATGGTGGCAAAATATATGAACGGAATAACTAGCGCTGACTATTCAAGTAAACTTTGTTGGACTACCCCCAATTAGTAAAATACTAAAATAAATAAGGTGTTCTCGTACGGAATTTTTGAGATAAGATTGTTTCATAAATGTTTCATAAATGATTGTCTACTAATGGTTGAAACAGTGAGGACGATTCTGTGACTCTGGGTATCATTGATTGGCAACCACGGCCTGCATGACTGCCGACAGCGTGTCACTAGCACTTGAGGTAAACACGTCGTTCGAACCCAAGTACAGGTGTCTTTATCAGACGCAATCACGTTTCCTTCAACTTCTGATGTATTTGCATTATAAAAATATCAAATACGGTTCAATGATTACTTTTACTGTTTAATTTCCATCACTTTCGTCTCCAGTAAACATGAACAACTGTAATGAGCAAATAATACATTAATAAAACAATGATTATCTGTTTATTGTTGACAGCTAATAGCTATCCGTTGTTTAAAAATATTTAACATTTAAAACGATGTACAGATTTGTATGCAACTGAACACCGTTGAACAATTAGATTACATAATTATTGCTTGAAATCGTGGTCTTGTCGAGCAAACAGGAACGAGATGAAGACATATTGCAACACAAATTTGAATGAAATTTTATTTGCGCTTTCTGTCTTTTAATTTTAAGTAGAATAAATTCGCTTCCTGACCGGATTGTAATTAAACGTAGACCATCTTCGTTGGCATGAGAAAGAAAATATGTTTGTTTATCAATCTATGCTCTTAAGTAGTACTAAAAAAGACTAATGAATGACTTTTCATGCTTCGATACACTTTGGGAAATGAATTGGAACTTTGGTCTAGTAACGCCCTGTGGTATCGGGGCCACACTAGCTGTTCGAGAAATTAACTTAATTTGAGTCATTTCCCAGAGCACAAACTATTCAAATCTTACTAGAATAAAGTATTCTGGATAAATTCAACATCTAAAGCCCGTGGCATCATGATTCCGATAACGTACTTCACATCTAAGACATGAACTGTTATATTCTATGTTATTTGGATACGAAGTGAATCTCGTATACTCGAGTTTGTTGAGCAGAAGCTACTTGATCCAAATTGATCATCACGAAAACCACATTAAAAGAAGTACTGAAGTACAGACCTTGTGTCGCGGACAGTGATTATGCTCGCATTTAGAATGATTGAATTAATTATAGAAAATCTCCCATAATTGCATTTCCTTGTTCAGGCTTAGTAACATCCAGAATATGTGATGGCTTCTCGGGTGTCCAATTTTTTAGAGCTAGAATTTTTAAGTTTATTTCCAAATAAAAATTCCAAACCTTAAAAGAAGAGTAATTGAGGAATGGCCGACGACTTCATTAGAGTAATTGAGGAATAACTGACGACTTCATTAGAGTAATTGAGGAATGGATGAGGACTTCATTAAAGTAATTGAGGAATAGCTGACGACATCATTGGAGTAATCGAGAAATAGCTGACGACTTCATTAGAGTAATTGAGGAATGACTGACGACTTCATTAGAGTTATTGAGGAATAGCTGACGACATCATTGGAGTAATCGAGATATAGCCGACGAATTCATTAGAGTAATTGAGGAATGGCTGATGACTTCATTAGAGTAATTGAGGAATGACTGACGACTTCATTAGAGTAATTGAGGAATGGCTGACGACTTCATTAGAGTAATTGAGGAATTGCTGATGACTGCATTAGGGTGATTGAAGAATAGCTGACGACTTCATTAGAGTAATTGAAGAATGACTGACGACTTCATAAGAGTAATTGAGGAATGGATGACGACTTCATTAGAGTATTTGAGGAATGACTGATGACTTCATTAGAGTAATTGAGGAATAGCTGACGACTTCATTAGAACAATTGAGGAATGACTGACGACTTCATTAGAGTACCTTAGGAATGACTGACGATTTCATTACAGTAATTGAGGAATAGTTGGCGACTCCATTAGAGTAATTGAGGAATGACTGACGACTTCATTAGAGTAATTGAGGAATGGCTGACGATTTCATTACAATAATTGAGGAATGGCGGACGATTTCATTACAATAATTGAGGAATGGCTGATGACTTCATTATTCATAAATAAATTATTCTTTCCCTAGCAAATTTATATGAATGATTAGATAAGAGTATTGTATTGATTATAGTATTGTATTGATTAGAGTACTGTATTGATTAGAGTATTCTATTGATTAGAGTATGTTTTTTCGTCAATTGTTGTGCAGAAACGTTACAAGCCTGTCTTTTCCTGTTGAAACCAATATCAGGTATAATTTGAATCCATGCACTCGTTTTTTAAAGCATTTTCCCTGTTGATTAACAAAATTATCAAAACAATTGAAAAGCGGATAAGTCAATTTGGACATCTGCATTCTTGTTCTCGTAGGTACAACTTTGAAGGGCCGATTTGACGATGCAATTTTACTTTCCAGCCCCTAATTTTCTTCCCCTCCCTCCCTCCAATGTATCTGGATAACAGACATAAATGACAGCAGGATCCTAACCACTGCTCGAGAGCATGGTTTGCCCTGTACACTGGTCAATTATCTTTCCCGTTCATTGCAACACGATTCAAACGTGGCCTATGCAAACAACTATTTGTCATACCGAATCTATTCATGAGTTTCATCTCCACACTTGCACGAAATCAACAGCAGTCAATCCTTTGGCAGTTTGGCATGCAGTTTAGTTTAAATCATTAACAGTATGTCAGTTAGTTGTCCACAGCCGGTCTAGACTTCATGAACTCAATTTCAGGCGCCAAAGAGGCCTGACCCTCTTAAGGAGAGTATCTGCCGGGACTAAGGAAGAATTTTCTGCCTTTAGGTGCTTGTCTTCCATGACCTTGCAGTACAGAAATTTATTTTAAAGCGCTCAAATTTCCATCTGTGGCTTATTGTGTTTATATTTTACGACAAACGGGAAATTAAATTAATAACAGTTTGCTGTGTGTTGATTGTTACAAATTATCCATCCTTGTATAGTAATCTGTATATTATTTTCTTATATAATTTGCAATCATATTAAGAATTGCATAGACATTATTCGTTTCTATTTAAATTCTAATGATTTAATCGCAAGGTGAGTTCAGTCCACATCCACCTACTGACGGTGTGGTGAGAGTATCGCATTGCAACGACTCATTGATGAATTAATGTGATGAATCACGATAAAAGGTTTTTAGATGTGGTAAACTATGAAGGTTGATTAGTTCATTAGGGAAACAGCAGCTCCAAGAACTGTGTTCAACTGTATTTCATTTCAGAGTTAATTATAATTGAAGGTATAAAATGTATGTAAGTGTAATGCCATTTCAGAAAATGACAGAAATGTCTAAATACACAGGATAAAATTGACAAGTCTTCTTCAGTGTGAGCTGTTCTGCATGCAGACAACACTTGCTATTTCGATAAACATAATGATTATTTATAACTAAGTCAGGGGAGTATGTTTATCTCTACCTCCACCGACAGATGGACGTAGATGGTATTATAGAATTAGTGTTCAAAAATAAGGCGTTTATACTCTTCACTCAATCCACGAACACCATCAAAAAGAAAGGGTAATCTTGTGTGTCATAGCTTGGAACATTTTACCAGTTCTCCTAGACCAGTATTGAATGGAGGCACGAGAGCGGACCTTTTAAATGAATAATGGATTTGATTTGAAGCTCTCGTCCAGTGTCGTCACATCCTGAAACCTACCTGTATTATTAGTTTATCATTATATAAGTCCTTCTTGTATGAGGAATTCCCCCCAATAATCACCGATTGTTCACCGAACTTCCAAGCATCTTCAGTCTGAAAAGCAGCAATGTTTTCCACTTAACGTGTCAACTAAATAATTATTCATAGTTACTTCGTACTGTTCAGTAACATGATTAAAAAAAAACTTTCATGATTTGACATGCAGTGTCACTGCTACAAATTATTTTTGTACTCAAAAGCACTGATTTTTTACATTATTACAGGGAAAGGTTTAGTCGATTGTTCGAATCAGACAGATTGACTCATGAAAAACACGTTCATACCTACATAAAAATTACAACGTTGTTACTGATGTTCTTGAACAAAGCAATGTACACCCTGCGACATTGTATCGGCGGCCGCGGAGTTGGAGCCGTCGGAAGTGCGAGAGAGAGAAGAATCTGGAACTTATATGCTCATAAACTAAAGTCTGAGTGCTGTAGGAAAGTTGCCCGGGAGGACGTAAGTTAGGACCTTAAAAAGTCAGAACATTTGTGTTATGGCGGGATATCGTTCACAGTTTGTAAGCCGGGAAGCTGGAAGGAGTTTTCAAATGGAAGTTCTTTCAAGCCAAGGTTATTCCGCCACGGCAATGAAGTGTCATCAGGCTAGCTGAGTTGGAGATTACCGCTCCTTCCTCTTCTTTGAAATGTATCCAATGTTGTTCTTTTCGAAGCAAATTGATTATAAATACAGATGACTTGGGCTTGTGATTAATGCTTGAGTGTGTCATATATTCGCCTTGGAATTTATTATACATCTGTGACTGATGCAATAACAAAAAAAAAACATTTTTCTATTTTGTTTGTTTGATTCTATTACCTTTTCACGTTGCATAAGTAATTTAAAAAAAAAATTGATGGAGAACACGGTTATTGTTTCAACCTTCAGCTAAATAATGTTCAAAACAGGTATGGTATTACAATAATTCTGATTTAAAAAAAATCGATCGACAGTTTCATCATTTAAAAGTTACCGCCGAAGCTCTGTTATGCGATCGATCATCAGACACTTCTCGAGATATATGAAAGAATCCCATATTGCAAGAAGAGACGTGATAAAGCAGGTGTGTTTACTTATTCCGGAGATTTTTTGCAAATAAATATGATTTCGAAAATTTTGAAGATAAAAATCCCAAAATCTGATTATAGTTCTCTAACACACTATAAATTACTTTCAAAAATACATCGTATTTACCCTAATCTAGCCCTGTGTGGGGTTATGATGCCCATCTATCTTGCATGAAATAAGACTAAATATTTTTTTGTATTCATATCTTGAAAACGTCGTGAATTAATCTTTAGGATGGTGAATTACTACTGCAATTGACTATGACCAATCACAAAAACCGAGGTTGTTCGGCAGATCCCCTCCTATTTAATTCGATGGTATTGTTTTGCGAATAGGTGCAATTCAGTGGTAGTCATAGTGTCAACAACTCTAATTTATGCATCAACTTCTTTTCTTACGTATGAGGTGCAAACGCTTGAAAATTATATAATCCTTAATATATCCCAGCTGCTGTTAATCAAAGCAGTGTCCGGTACGCTTTTGCGGTCATAAACCAAGAATGGTGAGGTTTGGTCAGCGCAGTCGGAAGAAATATAAATTTCTTACCATATGTCATTTGGAATAGCTGGCATGCTCTGCGTTTTTTTCAGTATGATATACTTTTCGATATTGCCAGGGATTTTCGTCCATTTGTAATCAAAATCGCCCCTAAACTGCTATTTGCCCTCTGAGCTCACCAAGTGTGAGGTGAGTGAATATCTTCCAATGGTATACGACATTAAATGCTCATCAACGGTACACCCGACCACCAAGAGGTAAAATCTTCTAAAAGGAAAAGGCCTCGCCTTATGAGATTATGTAAAAACATTTTCTCCAAAAATTTGACAAAACAGCAGCAGTCGTTTGTGTTTAATCAATATTGATAGGCAAAAGAATGTTGAGAATGGCCGATTGGGCTTCATAGACATTCGTTAATTAAAATCTATTTTGGTCGAGAAAAATTTATTAAGTCTGACGATTTTTTAGGGTGCCGCCGTTTCGTGTCCAGGTAATCGCATTCTCGTATAAATTTTACCGTTTTAGCAAACCGGTTCAATTGATTGGTTCATTTTTTAATCGATCAAATGAAAGGGAAATTATGGAGTATCTTCGATAAAAATACAGATTCATTTTCTTCCAGAAAGACCCGTCAACAATGTTCGTATTCGTCAGTGTGTCGTAGTCAAAATATTTATTTTCCCCATACCACTTTCTTATTCATATTACCTGCATGTGACGTTTATGTAATGTATATCTTGAAAGAGTTATTTATTATTATTATTAAATCCTTTATTTCCATTGTCTAGCAATGGGTTTTCAATTTATCTTACATTAAACATAACACTTCAATATCATGTACACTATTTGAATTGCCGTAATTAATAGTTCAATTGAATTCGTCGCAGCCCATTGCTAGTATGCCGCCGGTTCTTATAATATGCAACAAATTATTAATTACAATATTATAATCAATGATCACTAGATAACGTATTTTTTGAGGTAAGAATCATGAATGCCTGTTGTTGGGAAATCAATAATAAATGAGGTCGGACAATCAAGAATACACGGGGTGGGGAATTCACCAATACATGGGGTTGGATCAATTACGAATACATTGGGTTGGGGGGGGGCAGTCTCGAATATATGGAGTTAGGAAATCCTGAGAACATGAGGTCGGTAAACTAACATATTGCGTTAACATATTGTTCAGATAGCTCTAAAAAATTGTATAAATAAAGAAAAGGTGAATAGACAACATAAATTGTACATAAAGGATTTACATAACACTGAATATCTGCAATTCACGACCTCAAGGAAATGATTAAATAATTGACAATCACAATAATTCCATACTGGAGTGCAAAAGTGGGATGAATATGCTTCTACTATAGCTAGAAGATAATGCACAACATAAGCTTCGTATATACACAAATACATATACATACACATACACATGCACACACATACATACACATACATAAATACATACATACATATACACACATATACATATACACACACATATACACATACATACACATACACATACACATATACATACATATACACATACATACATACATACATATACATAGATATACATATATATACATATACCCATATATATACATATACATATATACATACATACATACATACATATATATACATATACACATGCATACATATACATACATATGCGCATACATACACATATACACATACATATATATATACATATACATATATACATACA
>SDVV010025306.1:0-12445 GCA_016164225.1 Gammarus roeselii | reverse complement strand
AGATTATGCATAATTTGTGTGACTGTTTTTTCATCTCCAACTTCTCCGTAACGATAACCAGCGTCGATGAATCTGTGCACGGATATCGGCGACTTAATGCCATTGACTGAAGCGGTTTCCAATACTCAATCGTTTTACACGGCCAATTTGTTCCCGGCACAGTCGGGCTTCAGCAAAATTCGGGTCTGAGAGTCTTGTAGAAGGTGAAATTATGTATATAAGGATAAGACTCGGCTCTGTTCAGCTCATCTGACGACATTCTCTTCGTTAATGAGGATAATCAACAACGACCCAATTGTGACGTACCCTTTTTTCGGTGATTGTGTCAACTGTTTCGGAATCCGTTTTGAGTTTTTTTTTAATGTGAAAAGAATTTTTATTTGAACACCAACAGTTTTCAGCAAGCTGATACGATGTAAACTCATTACGGGTCAAATGTGATTTTCCACACCGGAAACATAGTAATAAATATGAATAATGCGTTCATTATGGTACATCGTTTAGGAATTATTTGAAAAATGTTAATATCTGCCATGTTGTATTCACAAAGCATTTTTAAAGGTTTGAAATTCTATTAAAAATGTAGACAACCACAAAACACTTTAAAAGTTGTAAATGTACCTTCTACGTACTGGTTCTTCTCAAATAATAATTGTCTTCGGCAATACTGTATTTTTTTTTTTTTTTTCAATTCCCGATGGAAGGATCAACTTGCGGATTTGCCTTCTGGGAGGCAATACGAGATACTCCAGTTTTTGAAGTTGCGGATTAGGAACAGCTCCGCGGAGAGTAAAGGTTTCCGAATAAAACATGGGGTTATCACCGGTTTGTTCGCGAGTCTTCCCAGTCGTTGACTAATTTCTCTTTTATCGAATGCCCAAGTAAACCATGATATATTTACCGATAGATGATCCATATAAATTACTATCTATGAGGTAGTTTCAACTAATTAGGCAGTTCCAACTAGTTATCCTACAGCCAGTGGCACCCTTCTTAGAGCAAGTGCTGGATGCGGCAGGGAACAGTCTTCTGACGCAGATGTCATTCAATTCAGAACATTAGTAAACTTAGATGCGGCAGGAAACAGTCTCCTGACGCATGTGTCACTAAATTCAGAACAATGGTAAACTTTGATGCGGCAGGGAACAGTCCCATGATGCAGGTGTCATTCAATTCGGAACATTGGTAAGTTTTGATGCGGCAGGAAACAGTCTCCTGACGCAGGTGTCACTAAATTCAGAACATTGGTAAGCTTTTATGCGGCAGGGAACAGTCTCTTGACGCAGGTGTCATTCAATTCAGAACATTGGTAAAGTTTGATGCGGCAGGGAACAGTCTCCTGACGCAGGTGTCATTCAATTCAGAACATTGGTAAACTTTGATGCGGCAGGGAACAGTCTCCTGACGCAGGTGTCATTCAATTCAGAACATTGGTAATATTTGATGCGGCAGGGAACAGTCTCCTGACGCAGGTGTCATTCAATTCAGAACATTGGTAAACTTTGATGCGGCAGGGAACAGTCTCCTGAAGCAGGTGTCATTCAATTCAGAACATTGGCAAACTTTAATTCGAGAATGCATGCAATTGCCTTTATTTTGTTTTCATGCAATTCATTTGTGGGAGGAGTTCAAAACTGAAGGTTTTGAGGTATTTACGCCCGCCAGTTAGGGAACCTTAGAGACTGTTAAGAAGGCTTGCACTTGCTCTTTTGCGTCCCTTTATTTTCAGAAAAGGCATAATATAAAGTCGAGGTTTATCGTTACATTGATTATACCACTTGATTAACGGAAAGGCAGTATTACGCACCTGATCAACTTCCATACTAAATCAGAATGTATCATTTATCATACAGTTTTTTCTAGTTTTTTCCCAACTATGCACCAACTAGTCGAAGCATTTTTGTGAATTACATATTAAATTAAATGTTGGCCCTGTGGGTGAATGGACTTCCATATTTCAAAATAAAAAGTTGTATTGATTGTTTTCAATGATAAATGTAGGACTCATGGACTTGAAAAATGTAGTCATTTTCAGATTTATTCAAAATATGTATGTATTCCAGTCATTCTCAATTTCAATGGCATGTCTATTATTTTGGTGGATTTATTGATATCAAATTATTATATTTCAATCCTAAGGGTCATTGGTACCAGCGTAGCTGCCACCTTGACCTCACTACTTGTGCTGTTGCGTCCACATTTGCATTCTGGTTTCAAATTCGTGCGTCTACAAGTTTACAAGTGTAGGAAGACAACAACGGGATGATTGGCCCAAACTAGGTTGCTTTTGATAGCGAAATAGCAAGTTCTGAAGTAGAACGTCTAAAAGAGCTTCATGTGCCCTTTCTGTTCATATAACATCAAGGAAGGGAACGGTTTAGCTGTTTATCGGCGACTTATATAGTACTTATCGAGCTGAGATTTAAACGTTTCGATTGTATTGCTGTTTTCAACCTCCGCTGGGAGTTTGTTCCATTCCTCGACAACTCTGTACGTGAATATATTGCGCGTGATGTCGAGTGAGAAACGTTTCCCAACGATTTTGTATCCATTGTTCGTAATCACTCCGTTCGTATCTAGAGTGAAAAGGCTCGCTCCGTCGACGTTTTCCTTACCCTTCATAATCTTCCACACTTCAATCATGTCGCCTCTGACTCTACGTTTCTCTAGCGAATAAAGATGGAGTTCACGTAGTCTGTCTTCATACAATTTATTCCTCAGCGAAGGGATGAGTTGGGTAGCTCTGCGTTGAACCTTCTCTAATACAATAACGTATTTTCTAGGATACGGAAACTAAAATTTAGCGGAATACTCGAGATGCGGTCTAAGAAATGCATTGCATGAGCTGACCATACTGTTTTTGTTTTTTACGCTATAGTGCGGGATACCATACCTAGCATTTCGTTGCCTTTCTTGGTGACATCGTTACATTACTTGCTACTTTTTAAGTCGTTACGAATGATAACACCTAAATCTCATTCTTCGGTGACAGGAATGAGTTTCTTTCCTGACATTGGATATTCGTGTGTGAGGTTATGAGGACCTACGTGCATAACTGTATATTTCTTAACATTAAATTTCATTTGCTACTTTTCTGCCCAATCAATCATTTTGTTCAAGTCCAGCTGGATCTGCTAATACTCTAGTTCAGTTTGTACTCTTCCTCCTATCTTAGTGTAGCCTGCCAATTCGCTAATGTTTGAGAGTACGTTGCTATCGAGATCATTAATGAATATTGTAAAGAGAACAGGACCTAACACGTATCCTTGAGGTACATCGCTTGTGACATTACCACAGAGGGAGGAAGCTCCGCTAAGTACAACTCGCTGCCGTCTGTTCGTAACATAACATTTTATCAGGTAGTTAGCTCACCTCGAATACCGATGCTGTGCAATTTACTAACTAGGCGCTTGTGGGGGACTTTATCGAACGCCTTTTGACAGTCAAGGTAAATGATATCTATTGGAGACTTTGTGTCGTGTATCTCTATTATATTCATGAAAAAAAATAGCAGGTTCGTAAGACAGGAATGGTTTAGTCTAAAGCCATGCTGAAAGTCGCCAATCAATTTGTTTGATTCAATGAATTGTGTAATTTTATCCATTACCAAAATTTCCATCAATTTGTCAATAACTGAGGTGAGATTAATTGGACGGTAAGGGCCGGGACTCATTTAGTCCCCTTTTTTTAAAAATTGGGGTAACATTGGCTTTTTTCCATTTAAAGGGGCAGGTGCCATTTGTGAGAGATTGGATGAGAATGTCGAATCCATTGAGGGTATCTCTCAGTGAGAGTATCTATCCACTAATTATATGAAGAGCAATAACACGGCTGAGGAACTTGTTCAATCAATTTTTTGATTCTCAAATTGTTTCATGTGACTGATATATTAGTGCGGTAAACATTTCGTGCCTCGTAGTTATAGTAGCATACGATCTAATAACTGAGTTGCCCAGCACCTCATCGTCACTATCGTTATTATTATTTCATTGACATTTACGCAGTTAGCTGGAATTAGTTTACAGGTGTTTTTGACGAGAAATCTTCCCAAACTTCTCCTGATTGAGTATAACCTCAAAGCTTTCAAGCTCTCTCAATAAATAATTTACTTAATCTCTGTATTTTTTTGTATAGCGCATTTGTACTGCTTCCAGTCTCTCTAGATCTATCCGCTTATATGGGACCCGGAGAAGAGAGCAAGGCTCTATAAATGCTTGGATACAGATAGGAGATCACAGCCCTGGGGCACCGTCTCCTGCCCGGCGCCTCGACATTTGCAATTTGTTCATCGGTTAAAGCATCGTTCACCAGCATTGGAGGTCAATGTACATTGTTACAAACCTATGAAAACTGTGGGAACATTTGATACTATATCGATAGTGATATTGCCGCTTTTAGAGTTGCACTCAAGTCTTGAAATGATGGCTCAGTGGATAACAATTGTATTCAACATAACAACTTTTGCCCTTTTGGTAACGGAATTACATTGATTAACTCGCAAGGCCAAATAAACTTGAGCGTCCATATCATCAATCAAAATCAACAAAATCCATTTATAAAATCCCATAGAATATGAACATCAACTTCATACGTTGAATTTTCGTTTGATTTCTTTACGAAATAGATAAATGTGTATCATTGGCCTGCCATCAAATATTGTGAACACCTTCAGTAATAGTTGTGTTTCCGGAATCCGCTTAAGGAGACTGGCGTTCAATATTGACACATTATACTGCAAAGGGGGACCTTGAACCTGATGACCTGAGCAAGAAAGGAATTGGTGCAATTGTTCGCTGCCGATAATTTGAAATGATGTGGATAATAAATTAAAATATTTGATTACTTCATCATAAAGCGGTGAATAATTATTCAACTTCTCCTCTCGCTTCTGGCATTCGCCACTTGAACTCATGCTCTGCCAAATATATTATTATTTAAACATTCAAGTGCTATTCCCATACATATTATCTCATTTCGTCTCTTTGAAGATGCTTCACATCGGGCTTCAAACTTTTTATGATGCCGTCTCCCTTTATGGCGACTCGCATCACTTCATGTGATGTCACCGGTTTTCTGGAACATTATCTCATTCAAATTCTAAAATGCAAAGCAGAGGATTTGGGTGACTAGAATAATCCTGAGTCTCAATATGGCATGGAATAGCAGGTTCATATAAAAAACCTAATGGAATGGGCGTTTGAACCAGTTTAAAATAAATTGAAATAATGCTAGTTTATTTGCCTTCATTAGCAGTTTGCCTTCATTTCGTCAACAGGTTATGAAGAGTTGGTTAGGGATATAAATTTAATTCTTACAATAAAAAAACAATCAAACAAAAAACATTCGTTTCAGAGTTTACAAATTCTTATTCATCCTGGATGAATATGCTGTATTAAATTTAGTTTATAATATATTTATCTTGAAACTAGCATGCAACTGTCAATGCCATTGACCAGCATACAACTGTCAATGCCATTGACCAGCATACAATTGTCAATGCCACTGACCAGCATACAACTGTCGATGCCATTGACCAGCATACAACTGTCAATGCCATTGACCAGCATACAACTGGCAATGCCATTGACCAGCATACAACTGTCAATGCCATTGACCAGCATACAACTGGCAATGCCATTGACCAGCATACAACTGTCAATGCCATTGACCAGCATACAACTGGCAATGCCATTGACCAGCATACAACTGTCAATGCCATTGACCAGCATACAACTGGCAATGCCATTGACCAGCATACAACTGTCAATGCCATTGACCAGCATACAACTGGCAATGCCATTGACCAGCATACAACTGTCAATGCCATTGACCAGCATACAACTGGCAATGCCATTGACCAGCATACAACTGTCAATGCCATTGACCAGCATACAACTGGCAATGCCATTGACCAGCATACAACTGTCAATGCCATTGACCAGCATACAACTGGCAATGCCATTGACCAGCATACAACTGTCAATGCCATTGACCAGCATACAACTGCCAATGCCATTGACCAGCATACAACTGTCAATGCCATTGACCAGCATACAACTGTCAATGGCATTGACCAGCATACAACTGTCAATGCCATTGACCAGTATACAACTGTTAATGCCATTGACCAGTATACAACTGTCAATGCCATTGACCAGCATACAACAGTCAATGGCATTGACCAGCATACAACTGTCAATGCTATTGACCAGAATACAACTGTCAATGCCATTGACCAGCATACAACTGTCAATGCCATTGACCAGCATACAACAGTCAATGCCATTGACCAGCATACAACTGTCAATGCCATTGACCAGCATACAACTGTCAATGCCATTGACCAGCATACAACTGTCAATGCCATTTACCAGCATACAACTGTCAATGCCATTGACCAGCATACAACAGTCAATGCCATTGACCAGCATACAACTGTCAATGCAATTGACCAGAATACAACTGTCAATGCCATTGACCAGCGTACAACTTTCAATGCCATTAACCAGCATACAATTGTCAATGCCATTGACCAGCATACAACTGCCAATGCCATTGATTAGCATGCAACTGTCATCGCCATTGACCAGCATACAACTGTCAATGCCATTAACCAGCATAAAACTGTCAATGCCACTGACCAGCATACAACTGCCAATGCCATTGACCAGAATACAACTGCCAATGCCATTGACCAGCATACAACTGTCAATGCCATTAACCAGCATACAACTGCCAATGCCATTGACCAGCATACAACTGTCAATGTCATTAACCAGCATACAATGGTCGATGCCATTACCAGCATACAACTGTCAATGCCATTGATCAGCATACAACTGTTAATGCCATTGACCAGCATACAACTGGCAATGCCATTGACCAGCATACAACTGGCAATGCCATTAACCAGCATACAACTGTTAATGCCATTGATCAGCATACAACTGTTAATGTCATTAACCAGCATTCATATAATGGTCATTGCTATTAACCAGCATACACTGGTCAATGCTATTAACCAGCATACAATGTCATTGTCATTGACGAGCATACAACTGTCAATGCCATTGACCAGCATGCAACTGTCAATGCCATTGACCAGCATACAACTGTCAATGCCATAGACCGTCATACAACCCTCAATGCCATTGACCAGCATAAAACTGTCAATGTCATTAACCGGCATACAATGATCAATGCCATTGACCAGCATACAACTGTCAATGGCATTGACCAGCACACAACTGTCGATGCCGTCAACCAGCATACAATGGTCAATGCCATTACCAGCATACAACTGGCAATGCCATTGACCAGCATACAACTATCAATGCCATTGACCAGCATACAACTGTCAATGCCATTGACCAGCATACAACTGTCAATGCCATTGACCAGCATACAACTGCCAATGCCATTAACCAGCATACAATTGTCAATGCCATCAACCAGCATACAACTGTCAATGCTATTTACCAGCCCACAACGGTCAAAGCCATTAACCAGCATACAACTGTCAATGCTATTTACCAGCACACAACGGTCAAAGCCATTAACCAGCATACAACTGTCAATGCCATTGACCAGCATACAACTGGCAATGCCATTGACCAGCATACAACTGTCAATGTCATTAACCAGCATACAATGATCGATGCCATTAACCAGCATACAACTGTCAATGCCATTGACCAGCATACAACTGTCAATGCCATTCACCAGCATGCAACTGTCAATGCCATTGACCAGCATACAACTGTCAATGCCATTGACCATCATACAACTGTCAATGCCATTGGCCAGCATAAAACTGTCAATGTCATCAACCGGCATACAATAGTCAATGCCGTTGACCAGCATGCAACTGTCAATGCCATTGACTAGCATACAACTGTCAATGCCCTTGATCAGCATACAACTGTCGATTCCATTGACCAGCATACAACTGTTAATGGCATTGACCAACATTCAACTGTCAATGCCAATAACCAGCATATAACTGTCTATGCCATTGACCAGCGTACAACTGTCAATGTCAATAACCAGCATACAACTGTCAATGCCATTGACCAGCTTACAACTGTCAATGCCATTGACCAGCATACAATTGCCAATGCCATTGATCAGTATACAACTGTCAATGCCATTGACCACCATACAACTGTCAATGTCAATAACCAGCATACAACTGTCAATGCCATTGACCAGCTTGCAACTGTCAATGCCATTGACCAGCATACAATTGAAAATGCCATTGATCAGCATACAACTGTCAGTGCCATTGACCAGCATACAACTGTCAATGCCATTGACCAGCATACAACTGTCAATGCTATTGACCAGTATACAACCGTCAATGCCATTGACCAGTATACAACTGTTAATGCCATGGACCAGGATACAACTGTCAATTATATTGACCAGCATACAACTGTCAATGCCATTGACCAGCATACAACTGTCAATGATATTGACCAGCATACAACTGTCAATGCCATTGACCAACATACAACTGCCAATGCCATTGACCAGTGTACAACTGTCAATGCCATTGACCAGTATACAAATGTAAATGCCAATGACCAGCATACAACTGTCAATGCTATTGACTAGCATACAACTGTCAATGCCATTGACCAGCATACTACATGATGGATTTGGATGCGTCTTGGACCAACCGAGTTTGGTGAGCTCTGATACTGCGGTGACGGCTAAATGAAAGGACGTCAGAAAAAAATCCGACCATTTCGATCAAGCATTAAAAGCAATAATAACAACTTCCATCGATTACGTAATTAATTTAGAGATTATTCAGAAAAAAAATATTCATCGCCAATGATAAATGTTGTGATGATATTAAGATGACACTTATATGCACCTCTTTCGTTCTGAGGAGTGAACCAGCCAGCATAAACTTGAGCTATTATAACTTATATTTATTTGTGTAGACGTATGGATAGATATTTTCCAAAGCTGAGGGTGTTCCGATCGTCGGATTGCATTCATTCCATGCTTCATGAAACTATCACAACTGAAACTTTTCTTTCGTTTAACAGCTTATCATAAGCATTTCCGTAATGCAAGCGTAAAAACGTTTTTGTTACTGTACGTATCATGCGAACAAATCACGAACGTTCTCTCTAGCAATTGGAGATAATAATTGACCAATTTGGGAGAATTTCAATATATTGTAAAGTTGAAGTTGGAAGGAAATGAAGAAGACACAATTCCATTTATGTGGTAATGAGGCTTATTTCTCTTATCCGCGCCGCCGACAGAAAGCTATTTCTTCCGAGAGTTTTCAGGCTGTGCTCGCGGTGAAGTTGACGGTACAAACCGCAGTTCACGAGACATTGGAGAACATATCACTTCTACATCTCATACTTCTTAATTTGCTATTAATTTATTTTACTCACTATATTATGACAACCACACACGTACATCTACAATATAAAAAAAGGATGTGTCTGGATGCACGATGTTTCAGTGAACGGTGTTATTGCAAATAACCATTGAGAGTTGTGTTCGAAATTAATCGGAATTATAAGAAAAAATATTAATGATCGTTAATTGTCTAAAAGTTTTTAACTGAAGATCAAGATGAACCATCGTGTGAATGCAAGTAGACAACTTTGTCATGACCGGTTCATCAACATCAATCATATTTCTGATGTACTATTTTTTTACAAGTTATTGGTTTATCTTATGTATGCATTAATATTTAAATGAAAGCTACAAACCAATGCTATAATTTTTCTCGTTTCAACTGGGGATGTGCCGTTGACACTATAGAATAAAGAATGCATTATTCTCATGACCTGATCTCATGTTATCCAATGTTACTATTTACGTCATCGCCCAGAAAATCCGCTTACCTCATTCTTCTGGAAAGATGCGATATAGCCTCTCATTCTTTGATTTTTTGTCTTCAAACTGCCACAACTAGAAATAAATTTTTCGTTCCTGATGGCTGGTTGACTCCGCTGCGTTTGTAGCTGGACAATTGTTGCTGGAAGACAGAAATACTTCCCAGATTTTTTCCTGTTTCTCCGGCTCCCATGTGATCCTGTTAATTAGCGACCGGCAGCTGTTTGCCCGCTAATGAAAGACTGCAGTGTCAGGCCAGTCTGGAGCAGCTGTCAATCTTGTTATATTGGGCAGGTATGCTTGGATAGCGTGATAGGGCAAAAGTAAGATACATCGACATTCCAATAACGAGATGTTAAAAGAAGTTGATTGGCGCGGTTGATTGTTAGTAGTAAGAAATTGCTGAACGTTTTGTGTCGATGTAAACGTGATATATTTAATTTACACAGTACTGCAATGCTGATTACCGACGACATTGTGCTGTTGCCAGATTTGTATGCGAATATGTTTAGTTTTTTCAGAGGTTAGTCGTTCATGTGAGGGAAACTGTCCCGTGATGTGGGAAAAAAGTAAGTAACAAGATGTTTTTTTGGAGCGGTGGTCGTATTGGAATCTTTTCAGTCTCAATTGAGACTTGATAGAGGTGGAAGAGTGATGTATGAGTACCTGGGTCCTTATGGGGCTTCTATAAGCACGTTGGTTTTCGAATCGATTCGTGGTTTATTTTCATAGTCTGTTATCACCACCGTCCTCCACGACACTGAAAGCAGAGACAAGGGGGAAAGAAGGGAGGAGGGGGGGGGGGTCGCAAAGTGATAGGCTACACGAAGAAGCATGAATGTATTTCAGATGATATATTTGAGAGGGAAGGCTGAAATGACGCGAATAAAGGATACCGGAAGTAATCATGTGCTGATCATAGCGGTAGAAGGGAGAGTAGAATCGCGTGTCTTTTTAGGTGATTCTGAACCTTGGAATGGAGTATGAAGGGAGGGCGGTGAAAATGGTAAATAAAGCACTGGTCAGTTGATATAAACTTTGAGTAGACAAATACATTGGAGATGGATGGTGATCAAGTAGGAATTGATGGGCATAGGTACCAATGGAGGGTATAAGCGGAAACGTGGAAGGGATATTCGTAAATGGAGAACGATTGTGAATGGATAAGTCGGACACTTTCCCGATCTGCATTCATGCCTTACTGCAGCGTTGAGAAACAAGAAGGTCGAGCACGGTAGAGGGCCAATCACTTATGATTCAGCATTGGAAATCCAATGATGCGTCAGGTCCTGCTGCGCAACCTGATGGCTGAGCTCACACTTTACCAAAAGAGAGCAAATGGTTTCTTTGCTCGCATAGATTTAGTACGAAAGTGAGCGTGAGTGGGTGAAGGATGGGGTGAAGAGCGTTCTGCTGTCGGCCACCTCCATTTTTGAGGGATACACCGTGGCTCCCGATCTATCTCTGTGTATATTTATGAATTCATTTCCCGCACGTGAAAATTCCTCATCATAAATGAGAGTTGTTTAATATCCGTCCCTTTGTAGTTACCTATCAACAAATGTGATAGTTGGCAGATAGGGTTTCATGGAGAAGTTTGGAAACAGTGCTGTTGGTATTGTTTTGCTATACAATTATAAAAAAATCGCTTATTAAAAAATATTCAAGCATCCTTCTGGATTGATTAACGAATCTTTTTGGTTTCCTCAACCTTATTTGCTTAGAATTCAATCAAAGGGATGGAAATATGGCATAGACTGCAGGACAGCGCAAATAAGAAAATGCTTTGCGTCTACTGTGTATCGTTCATAGGCATGGCGAGGGAAAACCCACATGTGCACTACATTTCGAAATTCAATGCTCCCTGGCACCAGAGAGCCTCCCAAGACTGGACGAGAGCTCTGTCGTCACGCATAACTGTCAATTGTGAAAACGACTGTGGGGGTCATTCAGGAACAGGAATCACATCAAAAAGTTCAATTATCGCTCTAAAATGGCCTCGACAGCTCCGGTCGCTGATGACAACTTAGATTTGGTCCAGAATGGTGTCCCAGGATCAATTGTTTTTCGTGGGAGTCTTAGAAGAATTCTATATTTAACACCGGATTTCAACAATCCAAAATTAAAGTGATTCAGAATCAAACAAATACAATATATACCATATTGATTTGAATCGTGAAAAAACTTCATGATTTTTAGTTGACGTGTCGAGTTGGTCGAATATGTGCGAAATGTCATGGCTTCATCCCCTAAGGTGGGCCAACAGTTACGTGGGGTCCTGAATCGGTACATATTAGTGTAGAAAATTAATAGAATAGGTCCATTACTGCTTAGTACATGCTCTCTTCTGCTGTTTTAATAACTATGTCCGGATTATAGGCGATGATCAAATTATATACACGATCATGTTTGATCAATGTTGAATCACATATGTTTCAATCTGGTATGTGTTTAAAGCTATCCCAAATACAACTACAAAATAAGATTCATATTCTCCTGCCAAATGATTCAATGGAGTCTGTCAAAAAAGTGTCTCTAAATGCCATGTGTCGGTACACTTCAAATAAATGTATAT
>SDVV010025305.1:0-12445 GCA_016164225.1 Gammarus roeselii | reverse complement strand
TTGCAGGATTCGGCAACAGTGCAGCCGTGTTTGAGTTGGCAGTTACCATTTGTTTGAAGACAGATACAAAGAGAAATCAGAGGAACATAGTATGTGAGGTTGTGCTTGTGTTTTGTTTACAGGGTGATGGTGTTGATGCTCTGAGCGAGCTGGAAAATATAGTTTTATGTTACCTGTTTCGTGTTAATCGTCATAAATTGTTTGACTCTGCCTGACCCTGACTGCGTGCAAGCAATAGAGTGGTATATTTCTGCTTGAAAGAAGATACGGTTGCGCAATTCTGAATGTCTGCTGGTAGTTTGTTGAAACTTTTTGGACCTGAAATAGTGAAAGCTTTGGCCTCAATCTCTGTTCTCCTTGTTGATCGTTGATGGGCTGCTTTTCGAGCTGTCAACACTACAGCGTTTGAATAGGAAAGCTTGTTCTGAATTTTAAAAACTCGTATTGCTTCACTCAGCTCTTGTCGTTCCGGAATGTTCAGCCACCCCAGTTTATTAGGAATTGGTGTCACGGGATCCCTCTTCTAAAGTTCCCATCGTGAGCTACTTTTGCGGTGAAGTTTATGCAGCATGAATGTCTGAGAGTAATGTTTTTGTGCACTTACCCCATATGGTAGGACAGTAGTTCAAATGTGACAAGATCAGAGCATTGATTACGAGAAGTCTGGATTTGAAGTCGAGTTGTTTCTTCGTTCGACTGAGAAACAAGAGTATACCATTCAGTTTGGAACAGAGCTTATCAACATGATGTCCAAATGTCATATTGGGATCAAGCCACACTCCCAGACTTTTGACTCTGTTGTCAAGAGGAATTTTTGCACCCATGCAATCAACAGCAAAATTTTCGGGAACTCTCCGTGTATTTGCTTTGAATCCCAGGATGATGCACTGTGTTTTACTTGTATTAACTTTTACCCATTTGAAGAATAAAATCATTTATGTGGGTCAGCGCTGCTTTTGCATCCTTCTTCAGCTTTTCGAATTCGTTTGCCGGTCTAACGAACAGCAATTGAACATCGTCTGCGTATAATGTCATACCGGCGGTGTCGATAGGGCTTCTACAGTTGAAGAGAACCGGTCCGAGAATCGATCCTTGTGGCACCGCGAAATTTAACGGTCTTAGGGAAGAGGTTATCTTCCCATCTAACACGAAAGACTGAGACCGATACCTTGGATAGCTTCCAAACCAGGGTGTTTGGATGTTCAGCTGCAACAGTTTTTGCAGCAGAATGTTGTTATTTACACTTTCAAATGCTTTGAAGAGGTCCAGCAGCACGAGTAATGACAAACTATTTTCGTCCTGATCAATTATTAGTCATTGATCAGGTTTGCCTCTTCTAGGTAGTCAAGAAGTTGACGTGCAATAATCTTTTCCAAGATTTTCGAAGTTACTGGTAAGAGGCTTATGGGTCTATGATTTGAAGGGTCGTTCACCGTCCCCTTTCCATGGATAGCTTTGATTAGCACGCGTTTCCAATTTTGAGGGAAGGTATTTGTTGCAATGGATGCGTTGATGAGCAGCTGGAGATACAGCAGAATCATTTCTAACCCGTCCTTGAGGTACTGTAATGATATTCCATCATTCTCACAAGAATTTGTATTTTTAGGCGCGTTAATAGCCTCAACAATTTCCCAACTGCTTACCGGGCTCGGTGTCCACATTTGGCCCTACTTGGTGGATGAGTCGTTTTGAGATGGAACTGTGAACCGAGTTAGCTTATGCATTACCGATGTTTCGTGAACCACCGAGGACATTTTGTTGTGTTCGTTCATTACCTATTCGTATGAGTACTTTCCAACGTTAGCGAAAAACTTTTTGAATTATTCTGCTAGTTCTGCAATGTTTTCTTAATTTGAAGTCTTCTTTTGGTTTCTTGTGGGGCACAATGTTCCCAAGGATGTTTCAAGTATGCTTCGAATTTTTTTTGCTTTTTCTAATTCAGCAAGGTGCGCATCTTTCTTTGCTTTGCCTATTAGTTTTATTACGCGTTTCCTCATCGGTTGGTAGACCACTCGCAGGACATTTAAAACACGCGATTCATCAGTCACATTCGTGACATTTGAGTCGTTTTTTTTCAGCATTTTTGTTGGCACGACCTTTCAGAAAACTATGAAAATATTTTGGGTTTTGTATCTCCTGATGGAGTTCAGTAGTCATCCAGCTGACTGGAGGGCGTGTAAGTTTCTTCGTGACTATTGGTGCTACTGTGTCGATGGCCGCTGAGAACTTTTTTTGCGAAAATGGCTGATTGATTATTCACGTCGTCCGTATTACGCATGTTGTTAAGCAACGATACTCTGTTTCATAACTCTTGTTTCAACGAGTCTCGTGAGTAGTATTCTTTGGTTCTATACGTTCGAATGACGGGCTTCTGTTTTTCTCTACGCACAGTGATCAGGCAGCTTATTTCTTTATGGTTGGCAAGAGATTCACAGACGTTGGTGTTGAGGACAGACGACTGATTGTTCGTGATCATCAGATCGAGCAATGAGCTATTTTCTTATGTGATTCTAGTTGGCTCTTCAATGAGCTGTTCTAGTTTTAGTCTTTTAATAATTGAGCCCAATTCATTTGACTTTAATTGATTGTCGTTTAAATATCCCAAGACGTACATGTTCTTTTACAAATTAACTTTGTAGCTGAATGACTGGTTGCTGGCTTTGGGTGGCCTGTAAATGGCTTCGACAATAAAAAAATTGGTTTTCTTTATTTGGATGGTAATCCAAACATCGTCGACTTTGTCTCCATTTTCAACCGCTTTCAATGTCCTGGTTATGTATTCATTTTTGGCGTCGAACAAGCACCGCCTCTTCTCTAACCTCGGTCATTTCTGAACAATTCGTACCCATCTATCTGAATAAAATTGCTTTGCATGGTGGGTGCGAGCCATGTCTCAGTTAGACAGAGTATATCGACATCATCGTACCTTAGCATTAACTTGATCTGGTCTATCCTAGACAAAAGACTTCCCACTTTTATGTGTTTTATTTCTATGTGGTCCTTGTCCTTTGCCCGAGGCTCGTTGGCTTTGCCGCTCGGCTCACGAGGGGCCCGAGTGCCATCTAGTCACATGTGCGCGGGCGCTCTGCGATGATTATTGCTTCGAATTGTGTGGCTGCTACCAATGGCGGCAGTGCTGCATACTGATTGTTTTGGGGGATTTTAAGAATATCTGCATAGGTACAAGTGCACTGTAATGATGATCTTTTAGGTGAATGAGCACCCTGAGACCTGACTGATTGTTATTCAAGTGTGGCTTGATAAACTTTATTGTTGTACGGGCGAAACCGTCTTCCTGAACTATGTCAATCTGAAGTCATAGAGCGCTGCTCAGCATTGTGAGGACCAGGTCTCCCAGGGGATGATTGTAGTCTCTGTTGTCGAAGTACCGTTCCGTATATATCAGGCAAGCGTCGTCGTGACCGTTTTTTTTGGATGAAACCTGAATAGTAGTCCATGTTCCTATCGGCCTCGTGCCATGCAGCGCCCAGTAACGAATCGATGTCATGTTCGGGACAATACCCAATTTGGTACTGCCATGATTTGCTGAGGGCATGCATGTGGCTGTGGCCATCTGTGGGCGCTGGCATTATCTGTAATTTGAGGTTATTTAGGACCGAAGTAATGTTATTTTGTTCCTGATTTGGGTAATTGTTATGAGATGTTCTCTTGCTTGATTGTAAAAACCCTCTCTTCGGTGAAATTCGATGGCTGCTCTCAACCGGTGTTGTTGGAACGCGAACCTGACTTAGTACAGGGCTGAAGAGAATCCGTTCATAACCTTACTGATTATGATGGAAAAGTTACTGGCCGTATTTGGTGAATTTGTCTTGCTGCCGAGTGAGTTTCCTGAAAAAGAAGTCGCCGTTTGGAAATTTAAATTATCTTTTATGGCTCCGGATGTAATTGGAGGAAGGGTAGCGTCAGTAGCATGGTCGTTGTTTTTAGGGCGATGAGTGGGCGCTGACTAGTTGCCGTTGAAGTAATAGTAATGAAAGGGTACTGACTGGGCGCTGTTGTTGTAGAGAGGATGATTTGGTAAAGATTGTGTGCCTTTTCTTTCGATATCACGAGAAAATGTTGAAGAGGGGCTTTTGTTGTGGAGACTATGAAGAGACTCTGAACGGAAGCTGTTGGTATGGGGGTGACGAGACGACGGCGGTAGTCTGGCAATGATAATAATGAGGAGGCGCTGACTTGGAGCTTTTGTCAAAGTTAAAAGTAGTAAGCGCAGTTTGGAAGGTATTGCGATTGGGATGATGAGAGAGGGCTGATTGGCAGCTTTTGACATGGGGATGATGAGGAAGCGCTGATTGCAGGCTGATTGTATGGGGAGGAATGGGTGGCGGGGGGAAATATATGGGAGTGGTATCGGGATGGGCAGAGATGGTGTTAGGGCAGAGGTTAGGAAATGGTAGCGAAAATTGGGCGTTGGGGCTGTGCTGCAAGCATAGTTGGACAGATTTGCATCAGTAGTGTAGAGTGGAGGAGCAGGGTAGGAGAAGAAGGGATAGCAGTTGGTGGGTTTGAGTGGTACGAGAGTCGTGGGTGGCGTATAGGAGGGCGCAGTATTAACATGGGAGGTACCCGGTGGATGATAAGCGGGTGCCGATAGTAAGCTGTTTCTATGGGGATGATGATGGGTAGGCGATAATTGGACGTAGTTTGTGGGGGACAATAAGGAGGCGCTGATGGAACGCTGTTGGTGTGAGTGTGGGTGTGGTGATAAGGCGCTCCATGGGAGCTGTTTGTGTGGGGATGATAAGGAGTCGCTGATTGGGGATTTTTAGTTTGGGGGTGACGAAAGGGCGAACCGATTTGAGTTATCTGCGAGTAGATGTCCTTTTCTGACGTGTGCTGGGGTGATGATACGAGACATAGGCCGTATGACGGAGGGAAGTAGAGGAAGGGAAGTGACCTGAGCGGTGATTGTTTGTTTCTGATATTGTTATAGTAATTGGATGGCAATGCCTCAACCCACTGAGGAACGTAGCGTGCTACCGTGTTGAAATTTTATAATTCCACTTTTGTTTAAACTAGCATTCTCCGTATGAAACAATCGCTCGTCGAGGGTGTCGGTGGATTCATCTCTCAGTTTGCCTGTTGGAATAACTCTGAGCTTCAGGGAGTGGCATAGACTCATGAAGCGGTGCCTCTGCACCATTGTCATCAGATTGAGGGGCTCTGCCATGTACATCTCAGCATTTTGGTTTTTCGTTAAAATTGCGGTGGGTATTTTTACTCCCACTTCATTTTCGACGTAGTCCGTGAGCACAATAATGTAATTTTTGAATGGATTTGCGCTTTCAATGATTTTAGACAGAGTGCCATAATCGTTAACATTTATATTTTTAAAAGTGCATCTATCTGAAAGTTCGGACGTTAGCACATTTGCCATGACGATATCACAATTGAGTTTTGTCTTAGGGGTCTTGGTATTTTCTGTTGACCCGGTGCTGGGGCCTGATGTTTCACAGTGAGCCGGCTTTTCTGTTGTGGATTTTTCTGTTAAGGTAACGATTAGATGCTCTGTTTCGGAGAGAAAAGTGGGGGCTACAAGGGTACAAGGGTACAAAGGAACAAGGGTTGGGAGATGGAGAGTTCAGCAGCATTGGGTGAGTATCTACCACCAAATGAGCTACTCTGTGGGAGAGGGTAGGCTTCTCCTCATCGCGTTTTGGGGCATATGCGCTGGCCATCGGAATGTTTAGGCAATGCGGTAGCTCTATGTTTATAGGCTTGCTGGTTCTATTGCATTTTTGGCTTTTTCGTGATATGCAGTCCCTGTTATTCCTGGCACATGCGCGTTTGTCGCACGTTCCTCGGTAACACATGCCGCATGATTTGCTTCTGTTGGTGGTGTGGCTATGGAACGACATGTCCACTTCAATTCAAAGGGAAGTGGACTATTCAGAGAGCTTGTTGTTGGAGGGGCTCAGAGTGCGTCTTACTAGCCTATCATTTTAGGGCTCTGCGTCAAGAGGAGGACCCGTGACCTTATATTGTGCAGGATCGTGTGTTGGTATTGCCTAAGTAGATAACTTACGATGATGAAAAGGTGATCAACAAGAATATGATCAAAAGGTCTGTTACACAGTTATTCAGGGAGAAGAAGTAATTCTTAGACTTAGTAGCTGCTATGCTAGGGCTAATAAACAGCGATTTCTATTGATAACAAAATTTTGAAAGCACATTGATTATGAAGAGCTGCGAAAAAGCGCTTTCACCTTGAATTCTCATGGAACCGTAACAAATTTAACGCAGGTCTGCATAAAATGATTGAAATTATTTTTGAGTCTGCCGAGTATGTTTAAGTTTTACACAGCTTCACCACCTTATGACTACACAGTTGAAAATTTAAAGTAACATATGTAAACGACACACAAATCAGTTATAATTCAGAAAATTAGAAACGACACATTTTGTGGTACGGTTTACCAAATGTTTCTTATAGCGCAAAGCAAGTAAGAAATTTTCCAAGGAATTAGTTTGTGAAGCCGCAAAGAACCGTCAACAAAAATTTCACTTGAACAAAATGCGCTGTAAGAATCCCTCGCCAGTAGCCGATTTCATTAGTGTATTTACACAGCGAGCTCCCAGGTACAATTTAGGAAGCGAATGACAAATTCAGACAGAAAGAGGGACAAATAATTAGTAGAAATCGAGACGAACAAAAAAAATACTTACAGAAACGATTCTGACCATTTTTTGTAAAATAAACAAAATTTTGAGAACCTCTTTACCAAGACAATTCCCACAAATTCTTTGTAATATGAACAACAAATCCAGAAAGAATTTAGACAGATTTTGGCTTATCGACACTAGAAGGTACAGTCGGCAGCAAAGGTCGAGACACCTCATACAAGGTTGGTCATTAGCATCTTCATGATACGAGGAATCAGACGAATTTCGGAAAATCTCGGGTCGTTCTTTTTGTAGCAGTTACAGCAAGATTGCATGTGCGAGAAGGTGCTCAATTACAGCAAGTGATGGTACATGAAAAAAAAGTCGGAAGAACGTAGATAGATACGCCTGAAATCGTTCAAACTCATTTAAATCTGTGTTCAAACTATTTTACCGCCCTATTCCAACTTGTTTTTAATTGTTTGTCAACGCTACAAGCTCTTTGTTATTAAAAAAAACAATAAATTAAGAAAGAAATAGAGATAAATAAAAGACTAGTCATTTTATTAAATGCTGACGAAGCCTAAACAAAGCTGTTTGATATGAACTTGATCAGAAGATGCGAGTTCAAGATATTATTCGATTGTTAGAAGAAAATCGCACCAAAGAATTACGCTTTAGGTTATAACAATTAGTGTAAATTATCCAAAACTTTGTTATAATTGATAAATAATTCAGACAAGAATGAATAATAGTTTCGCTGGAAATTATAATAAATATTGACTGGTTAAAAAGAGATTTGTCACAGCGTAAACTTAAAAATTCTGAAAAAATACTCTCAAAATCAGTTTAGAGGAAAGTTTAAAGGAAATAAGGAAGCAATTCTCGACATTGATATGATCCAAGTGGAAAATCATCATCATGACTGTAATAAAGCTGAGGTAGTGGAATACAACTTGTACCTACGAACAAAAGGAAAAATCTGGATCGTATGCAAACATTTCTCATTGGTGAAGATCAGAATGACTTTGAATTGGAGAAGTTTCGAATAATTAAGGTTCAAGAAGAAGAATCAATATATATAGCAATATATCTTTCTCAGACAAGTTTGTGGTTCTGCTGTGGAAGGATGGGGTATAGTTTGAGACATCGTTTGTTTGGGAGTGATGGGGTAACGGGGGTCTGAAATAAGTGCAAAAAATAATAATAAACATAAATCCACCAGTAATGTGTGGCGACATCTGAAATGAAGTCATCGTCAGGAATATGAAAACTATAGGAAAAAAAAGGAAAATAAGAGATGAACGTCGTCAAAGGATGTAGAGTCAAGTGTAGATATTGAAGTAAAATAAGAAAAACATAGTGTGAGACCATGTGTCCGTTTGTATGAAACTGGATACAAAAATGAATTACTTGTAACATTCAATCCATCTAAGTTTGAAAATGGGTCCTCTCTGCTAACTAATATGGGTTGAGAGTGTTTGGAGGGCTTCATATGTGTATATCATTGAATGAATACCATACATAAGGTTAGGTTAGGTTAGGCTAAGTTTTTGATGGGCGTCAATAACATGTAAAAGTGATGTAGAATTGTAAAACAAAAATCAGGAATCATATGAAAATACGTATAACTAACAAACAAATGATGAAATTTCCATACGAAAGTGGATGAAATTTGCTAGATCTAAATTAGAAGTGTGCATTCAAACTGTAAATGATAGATCAAATGTAAAACCATGTGGAGATGTTTGATATATATAAATCATGCATCAATTACTGAATATCACAAATAAGCATGAAAAATGTCGAACGATGATACATAATTATTAGTTAGCATAGGTTTGGTTAGGATTGGTTAGGTTAGGATGTCTAGATCTTTTAACTTAACATACCGTGAATCTGATCCACATTAAATGTCTTGTAACAAAAAGCAAAGGAATTTGTTCTAATGGAAAAAAAATCACAGATCAGAGGTAAAATGCTACATATGTTAACCGACCCTGTATATGTATACAAATATGTGTCTACATTGTGCCGGCATCAACCCTGTATACGCCTACATTGTGCCGGGATATGTGCCGGCGGTGAATCCTGTATACGCCTACATTATGCCGGCGTGTGTGACGGTATGAACCCTGTATACGTCTACATTGTGCCGGTACCGACTCTAAAAACGATTAAATTGTGCCGTGACCGTCCTTAAACATGCGTACAAAGCGTGTATGTGTGTGCCTGGTGTGTGATATTAAAAAAAAACTACGTAAACTAAAGCCGTGTGGAGGGATTGGATATGTACATTGCACAAAATAATGACTAAATATAATGCATAACCATAAAACGTGAATGAAAAATATATAGTTATTGGTTAAGCTGGTTTTGTTAGGTATTCACGTATCTGGCGGTGTATGGCAATATTTTTTGCAAAAATTGATATTTGATCTATGTTGTCGTACATTGATATATTTCGCTATTTATGTACCTTAGGTATGATTTATATCTTGGATCTTGTTGACTGCGGACCTTACATCACAGATGTGTAGTAAAATGTTAGAGTGGATTTATTCAATATTCGTTTTAATAGACAAAATGGTAGTAGCAACACATCCAACATTACAACAAAAAATCTTATTCAAGCAGTAAAACCATACTTAAAACTTGCTAACAAAATAAATTGTGGTAAACGTAATAAAAAGTACATGTAAATTCATTGCCAACGCTTTAACAAACATAACCAACACAATATGCGAGCAACATATACAACAGCTTTTAACTCTGCAGTCTACTAACGAGCGATCACCTATCATTACTTGAAACTAGTCGATATTACTGAACTTGTAACAAGCAAAGTGAAAAGAATAAATATTAATGTAGGTACACAAAATGTTAAAGATTGGTAAAACTGAAGAGCCAAGTGGACAGATTTGATATGAATAAAGCTTAAATCAATGAAGAAAATACCTAACATGATATGAAAACGGAAAAAAACAATTCTTTGTTAGATTAGGTTATGATAGGTTAGGATGGGTTAGGATGGGTTAGGCTTACAGCCCCTCTACATTACAAACATATAGTGAAAAAATGCTTGAGTGGATATTGTGAATGCTCGAATAAGTCAGATATTCTGAATTGGAACGAGATTTCATAACAAAGCCTGAATTATTCAATAATTTCTTACTGTACAAACTGCAAACGGTTAAAATACATTTATAAAAGATATACTTGAGAGTATAAGCATCTAGTAAACACATGCGAGCGGATAACCTCATTGAGATGCATATTAAAATATTGAAGAATTTCAACACTAACACTCTACACAAATCCGGTATACTATTTCTACAAGACGACTTGAAATAGGACCCAAATCGAATATCGAGCGGTAAAACATTCCAAAATTTTCTACCACTATATCCAGTTAAGCTAATTTATATCCAACAGTACATGAAATTAGGTGAATTTATGTCTCATACAGTTATATTCCTATGATAACCGTCCAAAATCATACAATAACAACAACGATAAAATAGCTAAATAAGATTCTCTAGTATGGTCTATGCAACATCGATTAACTATGATATACGGTATTTTCTACCATACCCCAGAAGATAAATCCTACACCAATATAAAAGATGCATGGTCGATCAATACGTGCTGCCGATATACATTACCGATCTTATAATAGATAGAAGTGAAATAGTTCTGTACTCGAACTCCTAAGGTGATCTGAAACAAAACTAAGATCATATACTAACATATAAGCCATACCGAAAATATCTGACGGTAAAACAAATACTGAGTTCATGCGTAATAAAGAAGAAGTACTTCAATACCCGTTCAATCTCAAAAAAATCCTAAGCCTAACTATGATATAATATTCATAATAGGACATAATCGAAACCCTCTGTGTCATACCAACGAACTCTACAATGCTTTACTAGGTCACTTCTCAGCAATCTACCACTGATATATAACAAATTTAGAGGTAACACCCAGTCATGGTACAATACCTCAGACATATCACGCATCTGTTTAGTCCATCATCTCTGAACAACGTCGAGCGAAGTCACATCCTGGACAAAACCAAGAATCTATGTACAGGTACAGTTGTCAAGAAGGGACCTGACATGAGTCTCAAAGGGTGTGACCATAAAAATCTGGGCATCTGTTCACTGACGACCTAAGTAAATCACTACAACTATCAACAGCTTGTCGCATAACCTCTCTAACAAACCCATAGAACTTAAGACTGACATCCACAAAAACTTACAAAATCACGTTGAACATGGATGAACTCCAAATTACTACCAAAGAGTGTAAAGCCGCCTCTACACCAGGACCAATCCATCCAGTGAATCGTCTTCGAAAACGTTAAATTACACACTTGCAAGGGTTCAATGACGAAATTTCACAAAGATGCAGTACGGATTTGCACCTCTTAATCATACATTCCTAAGATTATCGTGGAAAAATTCATACAACAATAATAAAATAACTACGTAATTCTCTACTCTGCTCTAATTAAGATTAAAAATTGTAATTCACTAGGGTATCCATCATAGTAAATTGGTCTACTTATACAAATAAACGCAAAACGCAACGAGTTTTTGCCTAAGGGACTCTCTAACTACTCCTAAACATTGAAGTATGGTCCTACAGTATACATACAATAAGCTAACAACAAGACCAAGTTTGTAACAAATCGAATCTTCTGTATCTATAATATCCACGTCAAACATTGCCAGGGAGCAAAAAACATAAATAAAACAGTAAAAATATACAACTTGTAACTAAATTATACCTGAAATAAAGTTCTACATTGCATTTACACGCTTAATAATTCCTAATCTTCCGATATTGTATAAAATAATCAACAGATTGCGTTGAAGATGAAAATTCTACAGAGAATATACAAAACTGAAAGACACACACTCAAACTCTCGAGTTATAATAAAGCAAGAAGATCAATTCTCTACCATACCCAAAACATACATTAAAAACCATGATGTACGAGAAAAAAACTAGCTTGTAACCAGACAAACAACTGAAGTGAATAAGTTGCCAAGACATACGAGCAACATACGCTAAAACCTATAGTAAATGATGTGGAATAATTTTACTTTTATAGTATATACAAATCAGATGAAATTATCCTCCAATTCAGTCCAAAACAGGGTTAAATTAACTCTTTTTAAACTCAAGAATCGCATCAGAATGTCATAACCGACCAATTATGCATGAAATATTGTGCTACACGGAAGATGCAAACCTAAAATATCCTAAAAAAATCCTTTAACTGTATGAGATACCGATTCAAAATTCCAAAAACAAAACAAATTCAACATGTATCGACCAATCATTACTTATTATACATAACACAATATAATAACTTACAATAAATCCATATTGTTCAGCTACTATCGCTGTATGGTATCCAACCGATACTCGCTATACAAAAAATCGAGATAAGACTACTCGAACAGTCTACGTACGTTTGATAACGAATTATTTGGAACATGGTAACACCGATATATCTGGTTCAGAACTGGATAATGCGTTATGGGGAAGATAGATTCTCGTAACGCAGCTACTGCATCCTAAGAAATCTATACATCAACCCGCCAACTACCAAACTATTATACCATACTATTCCTATAGATATTATATACATATGAAATAAATAGATGGAAAACACAAAACGTTGCCTAAATTCAATATCAGGCTGGTACCAAACAGAGCCGATCGCACACTAAGGCTGCAAATCGAGTTGTAAGACATACCTACCACACTATTCCCACAAACAGTATATACAATATATATATATATA
>SDVV010025304.1:0-12445 GCA_016164225.1 Gammarus roeselii | reverse complement strand
AGTACACTGCACGGGTTGGGTGTTGCTGCCTACTCAGTACACTGCACGGGTTGGGTGTTGCTGCCTACTCAGTACACTGCACGGGTTGGGTGTTGCTGCCTACTCAGTACACTGCACGGGTTGGGTGTTGCTGTCTACTCACTACACTGCACGAGTTGGGTGTTGCTGTCTACTCAGTACACTGCACGGGTTGGGTGTTGCTGTCTTCTCAGTGCACTGCACGGGTTGGGTGTTGCTGCCGCTGCCTACTCAGTACACTGCACGGGTTGGGGGCTGTCTACTCAGTGCACTGCACGGGTTGGGTGTTGCTGCCAACTCAGTGCACTGCACGGGTTGGGTGTTTCTGCCTACTCAGTGCACTGCACGGGTTGGGTGTTGCTGCCTACTCAGTGCACTGCACGGGTTGGGTGTTGCTGTCTCCTCAGTGCACTGCACGGGTTGGGGGCTGTCTACTCAGTGCACTGCACGGGTTGGGTGTTGCTGCCAACTCAGTGCACTGCACGGGTTGGGTGTTGCTGCCTACTCAGTGCACTGCACGGGTTGGGTGTTGCTGTCTCCTCAGTGCACTGCACGGGTTGGGTGTTGCTGCCTATTCAGTACACTGCATTGGTTGGGTGCTGCTGTCTTCTCAGTGCACTGCACGGGTTGGGTGTTGCTGCCTACTCAGTACACTGCACGGGTTGGGTGTTGCTGCCTACTCAGTACATTGCACGGGTTGGGTGTTGCTGCCTACTCAGTACACTGCACGGGTTGGGTGTTGCTGTCTACTCAGTACACTGCACGGGTTGGGTGTTGCTGTCTTCTCAGTGCACTGCACGGGTTGGGTGTTGCTGCCTACTCAGTACACTGCACGGGTTGGGTGTTGCTGCCTACTCAGTACACTGCACGGGTTGGGTGTTGCTGTCTACTCCGTACACTGCACGGGTTGGGCGTTGCTGTCTTCTCAGTACACTGCACGGGTTGGGTGTTACTGTCTTCTCAGTACACTGCACGGGTTGGGTGTTACAGTCTTCTCAGTACACTGCACGGGTTGGGTGTTACTGTCTTCACAGTACACTGCACGGGTTGGGTGTTACTGTCTTCACAGTACACTGCACGGGTTGGGTGTCGCTGTCTTCCCAGTACACTTCACGGGTTGGGTGTTACTGTCTATTCAGTACACTTCACGGGTTGGGTGTTACTGTCTATTCAGTACACTTCACGGGTTGGGTGTTACTGTCTATTCAGTACATCGCACTCGTTGGGTGCTACTTTCTTCTCATTACACCACACGGGTATTGGTAGCAAGCACCGCACGGCTAATGGTAGCGAACACCGCATGGGTAATGGTAGCAAGCACCGCACGGGTAATGGTGGCAAGCACTGCACGGGTAATGGTAGCAAGCACCGCACGGGTAATGGTAGCAAGCACCGCACGGGTAATGGTAGCAAGCAAAACATGGTAGCAACACATGGTACAAAAAGGGTGAAAGGGTAGCAAAACATGGTGAAGTGTCATAAACATGGCGGGGCGTCATAAGTAAGTCAATTGTAAAAAAAGTTGCCCAAAATAATGTTTGGTGCGGTATACGTCCAAGCCTACAATTTCGTTATTTATTTCAGCCTACATTTTCGGTATATTTTTTCAAGCAGTCTGAGTTTCCCTATTTACTTTCACCAAACAATGAAACAATTGGCACCCAAGCCTTTCTCCAAACAATGAAACAATATTGGCACCCCAACCTTTCACCGAACAATGAAACAATATTGGCACCCAAGCCTTTCACCAAACAATGAAACAATATTGGCACCCAAGCCTTTCACCGAACAATGAAACAATATTGGCACCCAAGCCTTTCACCAAACAATGAAACAATATTGGCACCCAAGCCTTTCACCAAACAATGAAACAATATTGGCACCCAAGCCTTTCACCAAACAATGAAACAATATTGGCACCCAAGCCTTTCACCAAACAATGAAACAATATTGGCACCCAAGCCTTTCACCGAACAATGAAACAATATTGGCACCCAAGCCTGTCACCAAACAATGAAACAATATTGGCACTTAAGCCTTTCACCAAACAATGAAACAATATTGGCACCCAAGCCTTTTACCAAACAATGAAACAATATTGGCACCCAAGCCTTTCACCAAACAATGAAACAATATTGGCACCCAAGCCTTTCGCCAAACAATGAAACAATATTGGCACCATAGCCTGTTACCAAACAATGAAACAATATTGGCATCCAAGCCTTTTACCAAACAATGAAACAATATTGGCACCCAAGCCTTTCACCAAACAATGAAACAATAATGGCACCCAAGCCTTTTACCAAACAATGAAACATTATTGGCATCCAAGCCTTTTACCAAACAATGAAACAATATTGGCACCCAAGCCTTTTACCAAACAATAAAACAATATTGGCACCCAAGCCTTTTACCAAACAATGAAACAATATTGGCACCCAAGCCTTTTTTTAACATCTGCAACGGAAATGGGGAGAACATACGAAATATTCAACAATAGCGATAGGAATAGAAACAAAGATGAACAGCCGTGTACAGTAATGAGATAAAGTTCTTTATTGAATGATCTATAATGAAGGAACCAACGATATTTTTCCAACCAGTGTGGCAATCAAATACAAATTTAATTCCAGGTTTTATACAGGGACAAATTTTCCCTATGAATGATTCTTACTCTAGCTTTACGAAATTTAAAATAAATAGGAAAAATTACTGAATATTTTTTCGTTGATGAATATTTCATCCTTAATGAAGCGTAACAAATATCTAATCGTTACCGAAGATTTAATCGTTGACGAATATTCAGTCATTAACGGTTATTTAATCATCAACGAATAATTAATCATTAATGAATCTGAAATCATTGACGAATAATAATCGTTAACGACTATTCAATTGTTAACGAACATTTAATCGTTAACGAGTATTTAATCGTCAACGAATTCTGATGAAGTGTCACGGAAATGATGAATGCTAATTTCTCGTCTTGCATTTGAAGCTCGTAAAAGTTAAGTGTTAAGAGTTCATTTATCAATGAGATTAATAAATCAATAACGTTCAGCAGCCTCGTTGGTTGAGTCATAACAGGCTAACGACAAACGGTTCATTGCATCACCACTGCATAGGCCCCTGCATAGGCCACTGCATAGGCCACTGCATTGGCCACTGCATTGGCCACTGCATAGGCTACTGCATAGGTCACTGCATTGGCCACTGCATAGGCCACTGCATAGGCCACTGCATAGGCCACTGCATAGGCCACTGCATTGGCCACTGCATTGGCCACTGCATTGGCCACTACATAGACCACTGCGTAGGCCACTGCATAGGCCACTGCATAGGCTACTGCATAGGCCCCTGCATAGGCCACTGCATAGGCCACTGCATTGGCCACTACATAGACCACTGCGTAGGCCACTGCATAGGCCATTGCATAGGCCACTGCATAGGCCCCAGCCCAGGCCACTGCTTAGGCCACTACATAGGCCATTGCATAGGCCACTGCATAGACCACTGCATAGGCCACTGCATAGGCCACTGCATAGGCCACTGCATGGGCCACTGCATAGACCACAACACAGGCCACTGCATAGGCCACTGCATAGGCCCCAGCCCAGGCCACTGCTTAGGCCACTACATAGGTCATTGTATAGGCCACTGCATAGGCCACTGCATAGACCACTGCATAGACCACTGCATAGGCCACTGCATAGGCCACTGCATAGACCACAGCACAGGCCACTGCATAGACCACTGCATACGCCACAGCCCAGGCCACTGCATAGGCCACTGCATAGGCCACTGCATAGGCCACTGCATAGGCCACTGCATAAGCCACTGCATAGGCCACTGCATAGACCACAGCACAGGCCACTGCATAGGCCACTGCATAGGCCACTGCATAGGCCACTGCATAGGCCACAGCCCAGACCACTGCATAGACCACAACACAGGCCACTGTATAGGCCACTGCATAGGCTACAGAGCAGGCCACTGCATAGGCCACATAACAGGCCACTGCACAGACCACTGCATCGGCCACAGCACAGGCCACTGTATAGGCCACAGCATAGGCCACTGCATAGGCCACAGCACAGTCTACTGCATAGGTCACTGCGTAGGCCACTGCATAGGCTACTGCATAGGCCACTGCATAGGCCACTGCATATGCCACTGCAAATGCCACTGCATATGCCACTGCATAGGCCACAGCACAAACCACTGCATAGGCCACAGCACAGGTAACTGCATAGGCCACTGCATCGCCCCTGCATAGGCCACTGCATAAGTCACTGCATAAGCCTCTGCATAGGCCACTGCATAGGCCACTGCATAGGCCACTGGATAAGCCACTGCATAGGGCACAGCACAGGCCACTGCATAGGCCCCTGCATAGGCTTCTGCATAGGTCACTGCATATGCCACTGCATAGACCACTGCATAGGTCACTACATAGGCCACTGCAGGCTACTGCATAGGCCACTGCATAGGCCACTGCATGGGTCCTTATGTAGGAGCATTCGGGATGACGTTGTACAGCCTGGACCAGATGCTGCTGGGGTAAACAATTTCTTTCTATTCTAGCTAGAGAAAAAAAATGGTGGCCAGCTTGCGCCAACCGCCCGTGGGGGTAATACAGTCTCAGCTTTCTGGAAAGAGTGTGGATCTTGAACACGCCTTATATAGGTGTGTTCGAGATGCACCATATTTTACTTATTTGTAATAGGTTAACCAACCTCGAACTTTCTTTCGCTGCTCCACCTTGCCGATGATGAAACTCGGGAATGGGCCTATACCAGAATGTCGAGAGCATTAACTACGGCTTCATTAAAACGTATTATCGATTTATAAGTGTGATTCATTTTAGGATAATCAGGATGCGATTTTTTAAGTGGTTTAGTCGAAATGTTTTCGGTCACATATCCGCACACCAGTATACCCTTTTAATCGCAAAGCAAACTCTTCTATCTTATTTGATGTGGGCTCAGCTTGTGAACGATCGCTTGATCAAGATAAGGGATGCGGTTCCTTGCAACCAATTACTGTAGTAACTGTACAGTTGGTGTAAGCCACACCAAAATGAGCCCAGAACTAATAAGCTATTGATGACACTGTACCACTGCAGTATAGGGGACCATTGAACACTGCAGTGTAGGGGACCACTGAACACTGCAGTGTAGGGCACCACCGAACACTGCAGTGTAGGGCACCACCCAACACTGCAGTGTTGGGCACCACCGAACACTGCTGTGTAGGGCACCACCGAACACTGCAGTGTAGGGGATCACCGAACACTGCAGTGCAGGGCACTACCGAACACTGCAGTGTTGGGCACCACCGAACACTGCAGTGTTGGGCACCACCGAACACTGCAGTGTAGGGGATCACCGAACACTGCAGTGTAGGGCACCACCAAACACTGCAGTGTAAGGCACCACCGAACACTGCAGTGTAGGGCCCCACCAAACACTGCAGTGTAAGGCACCACCGAACACTGCAGTGCAGGGCACCACCAAACACTGCAGTGTAAGGCACCACCGAACACTGCAGTGTAGGGGACCACGAACACTGCTAAAGTGTTGAGACATTCTATTCAAGAAGAAAGACAAACGATGATTCGATTATAGAATCTATCCTGGGTGCTCGGTGAGTAGAGGATTACGTAAAGTTAGGTAAATGATCGCAACCATCTCTATGAACCGTAAACCGATATTCAGGGAATCACGAACAGGTACATTCAGGGAATCGGGAATGTATGTATTCAGGGAATCACGAACAGGTGTATTCAGGGAATCGGAAATGTATGTATTCAGGGAATCACGAACAGGTGTATTCAGGGAATCACGAACAGGTGTATTCAGGGAATCGGGAACGGGTGATATTTTGGATGTGGCAAACTTCTGGGTATGGGTACACCTCTACCCGAAAACTTTGTAATGCACTCACTCATCGGCATGGATGAGGGCCTCCAGAGTACACGAGCCGGGACGAGACGGTCTCCCATCGCGAGAACAGGCTTAGAAAGTATCAACCAACAACAAATTGCAAGAACCGAAATGAGTTTCCCAGTGCGAGCAAAGGCTTTGTAAGTCCCGCACAATAGCCTACAACGGAGTGCAAAAACCGTGATGGGAAGACCTTCCCAGCGCGGGCCAAGGCTTAGGAAGTCCCGCACAATAGCCTACAACGGAGTGCAAAAACCGTGATGGGAAGACCTTCCCAGCGCGGGCCAAGGCTTAGGAAGTCCCGCACAATAGCCTACAACGGAGTGCAAAAACCGTGATGGGAAGACCTTCCCAGCGCGGGCCAAGGCTTAGGAAGTCCCGCACAATAGCCTACAACGGAGTGCAAAAACCGTGATGGGAAGACCTTCCCAGCGCGGGCCAAGGCTTAGGAAGTCCCGCACAATAGCCTACAACGGAGTGCAAAAACCGTGATGGGAAGACCTTCCCAGCGCGGGCCAAGGCTTAGGAAGTCCCGCACAATAGCCTACAACGGAGTGCAAAAACCGTGATGGGAAGACCTTCCCAGCGCGGGCCAAGGCTTAGGAAGTCCCGCACAATAGCCTACAACGGAGTGCAAAAACCGTGATGGGAAGACCTTCCCAGCGCGGGCCAAGGCTTAGCGAGGGCAGGGCAACTGACAACAAAGGGGTGAGAACAACCGAAGAACGATGGACTGCTCGCCGCACAACCAGCTGCAGTGAGTCTCACAGTAGCTGGAGTTGTTGCTTTACTTTTTTTGATGCGGTCACAGAGAATATGAGGGTAGGGGATAGTTCTTATTAATTTTAATGATTCAATATACATGAACTTGTTATAAGCATCTTGTATTTGCCAGAATAATATGAAATCGTGTGGTACGTTTATATGTACTATTGAACGTTGAGCCACCATTGTTTTTTTATAAGATAAAGCGTCCAAAAAAATCCAGTCATCCAAGTTTTAAATACCAATTCGATAAGAACTCTCATCGAGTGCTTACGTATTAACAACTCTTTAACTGTAATTTTGCAGCGTGTGGTAGGGTGATTGCAGGTACAATAACATGAGCAGAGAGTTAGCGTGAATAAGCAGAATACTTTGTTCAACTTCATTCATGTCCAGTGTTGAACTAATATATTAATTTAAAGCAAGAACGATAGTTTCAAAATATATTATTTGTATATTGAAATAATAATGGATAATTTGCTTTTTTTAACTAGACGATAAACTAATTTTGCGACGTTGGAGTTTAGGTCAACATTGAAAAATAGGTGGGAATATTAACGCGTGGAGAGTGCAAAAAAAAACGTTATCATCTTCTATCACATTTTTCGCGTTTCTAAATAAACCTTCCTACTTCATCTACTGATAATTCAAGTCTACACGGGAATAATAACTCTAATATATACGTAAAATAACTCGAATAAGTAGGTATGATAACTCGAATAAATAGGTATAATAACTCGAATAAGTAGGTATCATAACCCGAATAAGTAAGTATAATAACTCAAATAAGTAGGTATCATAAATTGAATAAGTAGGTATCATAACTCGAATAAGTAGGTATCATAACTCGAATAAGTAGGTATAATACCTCGAATAAGTAGGATAAATAACTCGAATAAGTAAGTATAATAACTCGAATAAGTAGGTATCATAACTCGAAAAAGTTGGTATAATAACTCGAACAAGTAGGTGAAATACCTCAAATAAGTAAATTTAATAACTCGAATAAGTAGGTGAAAAAACTCGAATAAGTAGGTGAAATAACTCGAATAAGTAGGTGAAATAACTCGAATAAGTAGGTGAAATAACTCAAATAAGTAGGCGAAATAACTCGAATAAGTAGGTTTAATAACTGGAATAAGTAGGTGAAATAACTCTAATAGGTAGATGAAATAACTCGAATAAGTAGGTTGAATAATAACTCGAATAAGTAGGTTTAATAAATCGAATAAGTAGGTAAAATAACTCCAATATTTAAATGAAATAACTTGACTAAGTAAGTGAAATAACTCGAATAAGTAGGTGAAATAACTAATAAGAAGGTGAAATACCTCGAATAAGTAGGTGAAATAACTAGAATAAGTAGGTAAAATAACTCGAATAAGTAGGTATAATAACTCGAATAAGAAGGTAAAATTACTCGAATAAGTAGGTATAATAACTCGAATAAGTAGTTATAATAACTCGAATAAGTAGTTATAATAACTCAAATAAGTAGGTAAAGTAATTCGAATAAGTAGGTATAATAACTCAAATAAGTAGGTAAAATAACTCGAATAGGGTGAAATAACTCGATTAGGGTGAAATAACTCGAATAAGTAGGCGAAATAACTGATCAGTAGGCGAAATAACTCGAACAAGTAGGTAAAACAACTCGAATAAGTAGGTGAAATAACTCGAATAAGTAGGCAAAATAACTCGAATAAGTAGGTTTGATAACTCGAATAAGTAGGTAAAAAAACGAATAAGTAGGTGAAATAACTCGAATAAGTAGGTGAAATAAATCGAATAAGTAAGTGAAATATCTCGAATAAGTAGGTATAATAACTCGAATAAGTAGGTGAAATAACTCGAATAAGTAGGCGAAATAACTCGAATAAGTAGGTTTAATAACTCGAATAAGTAGGTGAAATAACTCTAATAAGTAGGTAAAATAACTCGAATAGGTAGGTTTAATAACTCGAATAAGAAGGTTTAATAACTCGAATAAGTAGGTAAAATAACTTGTATAAGAAGGTATAATAACTCGAATAAGTAGGTAAAATAACTCTAATAGGTAGATGAAATAACTCGAATAAGTAGGTTGAATAATAACTCGAATAAGTAGGTTTAATAAATCGAATAAGTAGGTAAAAATAACTCCAATATGTAAATGAAATAACTTGACTAAGTAAGTGAAATAACTCGAATAAGTAGGTGAAATAACTAATAAGAAGGTGAAATACCTTGAATAAGTAGGTGAAATAACTAGAATAAGTAGGTAAAATAACTCGAATGAATAGGTATAATAACTCGAATAAGAAGGTAAAATTACTCGAATAAGTAGGTATAATAACTGGAATAAGTAGTTATAATAACTCGAATAAGTAGTTATAATAACTCAAATAAGTAGGTAAAATAATTCGAATAAGTAGGTGTAATAACTCAAATAAGTAGGTTAAATAACTCGAATAGGGTGAAATAACTCGATTAAGGGTGGAATAACTCGAATAAGTAGGCGAAATAACTGATCAGTAGGCGAAATAACTCGAACAAGTAGGTTAAACAACTCGAATAAGTAGGTGAAATAACTCGAATAAGTAGGCAAAATAACTCGAATAAGTAGGTTTGATAACTCGAATAAGTAGGTAAAAAAACTAATAAGTAGGTGAAATAACTCGAATAAGTAGGTGAAATAACTCGAATAAGTAGGTGAAATAACTCGAATAAGTAGGTGAAATATCTCGAATAAGTAGGTATAATAACTCGAATAAGTAGTTAAAATAACTCGAATAAGTAGTTATAATAACTCGAATAAGTAGGTAAAATAATTCGAATTAGTAGGTATAATAACTCGAATAAGTAGGTAAAATAACTCGAATAGGGTGAAATAACTCGAATAAGTAGGTATAATAACTCAAATAAGTAGGTGAAATAGCTCGAATAAGTAGGTGAAATAACTCGAATAAGTTAATTTAATAACTCGAATAAGTAGGTAAAATAACTCGTAACATTTCTCTGCAATAACTGTAAGCTTGTAACCGATGATCGTGTTAGAGCTACACCTACCATACAGTACCATACAGCCACACCTACCATACAGCAATCTTACATTGCTGCCAACTTGCACAAAAACAAGAGCCGAGTTATTCTAAGCTGAATGTACAAGAGCCGAGTTATTATAACCTGAATGTACAAAAACTGAGTTACTTTAACCTAAATGTACAAGAGCTGAGTTGTTTTAACCTGAATGTACATGAGCTGAGTTATTCTAACCTGAATGTAAAAGACTGAGTCATTTTACACTGAATATACAAGAGCTGAGTTATTCTAACCTGTATACACAAAAGCTGAGTTATTTTAACCTGAATGTACAGGAGCTGAGTTATTTTAATCTGAATGTAAAGGAGCTGAGTTATTTTAACCTGAATGTACAAGAGAGGAGTTATTTTAACCTAAATGTACATGAGCTGAGTTGTTCTAACCTGAATGCACATGAACTGAGTTGTTTTAACCTGAATATACAAGAGCAGAGTTATTCTAACCTGGATATACAAGAGTTGAGGTATTTTAACCTGAATGTACAAGAGCTGAATTATTCTAACCTGACTGTACAAGAGCCGAGTTATTTTAACCAGAATGTACATGAGCTGAGTTATTTTAACCTGAATATCTATTGAAAATTGATCCATAAATTTCAAGTTCTCATACCCCGGTAACAAAAATAGAAGCTATTTTTTTAACCTGAACATTTATCAACAATTTACCCATAAATGAAGAGTTATTCTACCTTAACTGCTTCACACATGCATATAGTCATGAATGAGAACCACCCACCCAAACAGGGGAAATTAAAATAATCAAAAGAATGTAAAATCCATGCAAGACGACCAGTCAAGTTATGTTTCGTCACGGCTCGAGAAATGCTCTTCTGTTACTATGGAGGTAGGTAGGCAAATCCTGTTTAGGAGACAAAAATGTACAAAAAATATAAGTCTACATGGATAACTATTTATTAGCCTAGAGTTGCAAAGGCTCGAGGCACATGGGAACGTAGTCACGAGTTAACACATTTTTAAACGTGAAAATTCGATTGGGAAGTAAATATACCTCTACATCCCACCAACCGTTGAATATTGATGAAGGAAATTCTCTATTCTCCACTTGTTAGTATGCCGCGACATAAAAGTGTTACATTGGACCATTGATATCGAAAACATAAACAAAGCAAGTATGGTCACCAGCATTTACTTTATCATGACAATAGACTGTTTCGACCGACATTTACTAAAAACCTTGAGAGCAGAAAATGTCCGTCATGAGGTTGTTCACTACATTACTCACACCTTGTTTGGCGCGCGATGAAACCAATTTGGAACTAACTGTAGAGTTAGTATGACATAGTACACATGTATGCGAAACATTTCAATGAGTCATGATGGATGGGTATGATGAATGAACGGGTTTCAATGAGTCATGATGGATGGGTATGATGAATGAACAGGTTTCAATGAGTCATGATGGATGGGTATTATGAATGAACGGGTTTCAATGAGTCATGATGGATGGGTATGATGAATGAACGGGTTTCAATGAGTCATGATAGATGAGTATGATGAATGAACGGGTTTATTAAAAGAACAAATCAAGAAGAACGTATAGAAACTGCAGTTAACCCTTCAGAGCGCCCTACGGGGAGCTCACCAAGCCTACGGGGAGCTCACAAAGGCTGACATCAGAGCTCCGGTGGAGCTGGACCTCCCTAATTTCTTGACCCTTTCCGAGCAGAGGGGTAGACCAGGGCAGGGGGCACACCAGCAAGGGGGTATACTACGGAATAATGAAATCCTCTGACGACAGAAAGAATAAAACCCCTAGCGAGATTCCTGCCCGCTAAAGGGTTAGAGCCAAAGTTTCCTCGCACAGGCCTTCAATAAATGCAAATCAATCCTGCAATTTATAACGTTTTTTTCTCACAATCAATATAAGCATCAATCCCCCCCCCTCCCCCTATCTCTTGCAATTGACTGCGTGTTTCCATTCAAAACAAACCGTTCCCCTACTCAATTCTCAGCCTCGCCCTCCATCAATTTAGGGAGGGCAATAATGCAGCCGATCTTCCTCTGAGGCGGCGACCGGAGTGCCAGAGTCTCTTAAAGCACCTTCCCAAGTGGTTTGTTCTCATAACAATCCTTTGAAAAATTGCAATCCTCTCTTATCCATCAAGCGAACCTCTCATCACATTTCTCCTTCTTGTTCCAGTCTTTGAAGTCTTTTTCAGCGTTTTTTCTCGTCGGCGCAGGCATGGCAACAATGCCGGCCACAAAATGTAGCGGGAATTCCACTGACGACTTCGACAGCTGGCAAGGAATTGAAGGGATTTTAGGGGAGTCAAGAAGAGTAGGGCAGCTGTAGTGGAGTGTGAACAGTACTAAACGGAGAAGGGCAGCTCACCCTCTCACCCTCACCCTCTATTGGCTAGTGGAGTTGCAACAGGGTGGCCTCTTGCTCTAACCTCACCCTCTATTGGCTAGTGGAGTTGCAACAGGGTGGCCTTTTGCTCTAACCTCACCCTCTATTGGCTGGTAGAGTTGCAACAGGGTGGCCTCTTGCTCTAACCTCACCCTCTATTGGCTGGTGGAGTTGCAACAGGGTGGCCTCTTGCTCTAACCTCACCCTCTATTGGCTGGTAGAGTTGCAACAGGGTGGCCTCTTGCTCTAACCTCACCCTCTATTGG